>KN835303.1:0-54786 GCA_000827255.1 Suillus luteus UH-Slu-Lm8-n1
GGCGTTATGGAAGATATAGTCCTTAGCTCCTAGTTTCAAATATGTTGACCTTACTTATGGGGTGGCAGCGCTGATTCATGTAGACTGACCACTGACTTATGCTCGATTTTCCTTCGAAGTTTGAGTATGAGGGATATCGGGGCGTTTGCCACATCTCAAACCTCTGTAGGACTATCACGCAGTGTTTTTTCCTTGATAAACCCTTTAATACCAATGTGATCCTCCATAGCAAAATTCTGTCGATTCTTGTCATTTTGAATTATATATTGCTATATATGCTCTTATCAAAAGTTCACAGGTTCACTGATGTCTCGTCAATCTTATAGCTGAAAATTATAATTTCGCATGCAGGTCGGTGCATATGGCAGGCTGAATACCGAGACAGGCGAATTGGACATCCATCAGTGAACTGGTGAAGTTTTGATAAGAGCATGTATTACGATATATAGCTCAAAATGACAAGAATCGAAAAAATTCTGCTATGGGGGATCACATTGGCATTGAAGGGTTTATAGAGGAAAGAACACTTCATGATTGTCCTACAGAGGCATAAGATGTGGAAAACGCCGCGATATCCCTCACACTCAAACTCCGAGGGAAAATCGAGCATAAGTTAGTGGTCAGCCTACATGAATCAATGCTGCCACCCCAGTAATAAGGACAACATATTTGAAACTAGGAGACATCTTATTTACATGGGTGATGATTGCGAGCTGTATATCAGTTGGGAACTGGTGAGAATATGCTGCACATTCTGCAGGAGTGCAGCACGTGATTAGTAGGTGGGAATTAATTCATTCATCTCATGCTTGGAGTGAGCATAGAGCATCTGATTAAGCTGAACAACAACCAGCAGTGGTAAACACTCGCGATCGCACCCCAAGAAGTATATTCTTAGACTGATACTGCTTTATGTCGCACGCTAACTTGATAGAAAACTTGATAACCTGGGACCATGCTTCACTCAAATGCCATGCCCGCCACTCGCGGACCTTCCACTATGCCTTTGCATGATGCGAAAAGCTCATTGCACAGTAACTTAGTCGAGATCATGGAGGCCTTGTGCCACGCTTCGCACAGAATCCCTGCTTTCCATTGACGAATCTTCACATATACTTTGTCATAGGTCGTTTGGAAGTCATAGCCAGGTATGGCGCTGCATATTTATCATGCAGTGACTCGATCAAAAAATTCACAATGGAGGACCATCCCTCACTCAGACATTGCGCTTGGTACTCAAGGGCCTTCTTTTACGGTCTCATAACTTGACTGTTAGATGCATTCACAACATGTCACAACGGAGGTCATACCATTGACCAGACGCAGCACATTGATGGTTGTAGTACCCTGGCACGGAATTTGTAACCAGTGAGTAATGGCTCACCTGGGTGCCTTAATTGACATCCCACAAGTACCTTGGATATTGCGCCGCGCTGATCAGCAGCATTGAGTTTTTTGCGCCCCACTAGAAGAATTTTGCGGACGTGCATTCATGACCTCTGCAGCTCAGCTTCTCCAGCTGACGACAAAGTTGTTGTCAGGTAATACTAGGTATTGCGACGACGTGTTCCGCTCTGCTTGAGTGATTGCTGACCTATCTCATCTCGAACTCTTGTTGTTGTCGGGCTAAGTTAGGTATTGTAGAGGTATCTTAAGACCACTAGGGATCATTCAGGAGAACCCGCTCGGAAATAAAACACCCCTACCATGGCTCATATCATCAATAGATTTTTGAATTTAACATTTCTTTCGATTCTTCTCAGCTTGCAAGTCCAAACTTTCTGGGGGAGGATTGTGATGAAGGCCAGATGTGCATACTTTCCGGCAATCAAAGTCGCGCAGGTGGAATTATAACCTGAATCTCATCCATGATGTTCAACAAGAATGCCAGTGGCACGATGGTATGGTTCAAGGTAGTTCACATCAAGCATGAATCATCAAAGCGCGTTGTTATCAAATTGCAACAGTATATTGAGATAACATTATAATAGAGTTTAATGACAATAGATCCTAATCTGAATCGAAAGAAGCATCGTCGATTGCTGCCCTCTGTCTTGCGAGAGCATTGACAGACATGTTGGACCTCGCTGCGTCGCTAAGGTTCTGACGGTGGCTCCTACCAAAAACCTTCCTAGACAAATTGATGATATTAGTCGAGGCTTGTTGACAGTATCAGTGTGAAATATGTACCTATTCCACCACTCAAGGAGTTTATTGACCCGACGCCCCGCTTCTCGACCGGGGGGTCGTTCGAAAAAGTCCACAATGGACCGCCAGAATTGTACATAGTCGAAATCACCGTCAATGGTCCGCCACGATGTGATGGAAGAAAGTGCAAATCGTACCTGTCATATAGGATAAGAAATTAAACAATATCATGATAACGATGACAACTTACTTGACAGGCAATATACGCAATCGAGCGGGGCGTAACTTTCTCCAATTTGATTATCTGCGCAACATGTTTTTTTACCTTGAGTCCCCAACCTGCCCTCCTGGCACGTCTATTGTTCTCAATGACGTCAGCGCCGTCGCCGTCGCCGTCGATGTCCTTCGCTGAGGAGGGTGACGTGAAGACAGCCTTGTAGCCCTGGCAACACGTAGTGAGATCATAGCCGGGCGACTTGGTGTCACGAACCTGCACCAGAATTTGCCCCTTAAAAAGGCCTGCCTCTAAGTTGTCTAAATTGGCGGTATACTTTTCATATAAGAAGGATGGAAAAGAGAGCTCGGTCACAGTATAACCTTCAGAGCGATCTCGAATCCCTGCCTTCGTGCTGGTAAAAAGTTAGCGTTGCTCGGTGCTTTCAAACACACTACATACGCTGGGTTATTCCAGTCCAGCTCGGCTGGGCAGAGCAGCTTGCCACATGCGTCGTTGATGAACCCGCGATGATGTTTATCGTCGGAGTCCACTAGGGGATTCGGTTTTAGGTCACGATTGACCCAGTCGGCGACAAGAGTCTTGAGTTTCGCTGTGTCGTCTCCTCGGGCTCCATCAGCCCCCTGCCTGAGCTACACAAATATTCGTCACGATAAAGTCGACCATTAGTAGTAGTATTGGCACAGCGCATACCATTTTAATCATGCATACATACTCATCATGCTCCATGTTGGAGGACTGCTTCACCATCCATGGCAAATTTCTCGTCAGTATATCATACCCCGTCTGCAGACGTTCTTGACTACATAAACAAATCAGGGTGAGGACACGGGTGACAAAGCGAGGGCGAAAAACTGACTCAAAAGTGGCCACTTCCTCATCGTCGAAGTCCTCATCGTATCTTCTGTCGTTCTCTGATATGAGGTCCTCGATACTGTCAAATAGAGCAACAGTGCGCCTGATTCCTCTTCCTTGAGTTAGATAGTAGTTCGTTTGCCTGACAAAAGGATGAGCGAAGCCAACCCGACACAGATATTAACGATCATACCTTTCTTTGGACGCGCGCCCTGACTCAAGAGTCTCTATCTTGTCTTCCAGCTCGGCAATTTTGCGTCTCTGCCGTGCCTGCAGGAATGCTAAATGTGCTTCTGAAGGCTGCTGGAGGCCGTTCTCGTTCTGCTGTGCCCCCAGGTCGATAACAGTCGCGCCGCCATCATCATGTGACATATCGGCCTCACTGTGCAACTGTGAAGGGGGGAGGGACAATGAATGAGGATGGAAATTGAGAGAATGGAATTTGGCCAGTACCATTTATATACGGATCGACTGCCTCCACGAGTGCTTGGAGAGAGATGTTCAACATTCAGCAAAAAGTAGCGTCCTGGACGCTAAAAGTGCAAAAGCGTGTAAAGTACTATCTTGAGACTATAAACGGACATGGAAGCCATTGGCAGCTTCCGTACGTACCTAATTTGGTTTAAACTATCTCGTAACGTGAAGATATGGGCGCGAAAAAATCTAGATGCGAAGTTCACTGGAGTACACCATGACCATGTCAGTTCATTGAGTCTAGGGATGCATATCGGGAATGAGCGCACCTTCAAGAAAAGCTGGAGTATGTGGCTGTCTTTCTCCTCGCCTTCTTTGAGTGGAGGTGCATCGATGCTTGCAATAGCACGCTGACCGACGTTGTACTAATCCGAAAACGCTGGAGCAAGACCAGCCTGAGAGAGGTATTCTCCGGGCACTGTGGGAACAGATGGAGTATCGACCAGCAGGTGCGTTTGGCGAAAAAGGTGCGCTTTTACTTTTATCTCTGCTATATCACCCAAACCAAATGTCTAAATCAGAGCTATTCGTTGTCGGAGCGCTGGTCCCCGCCATCACGATTGAAGACACGGGCGAAGCAACATACGAAGAGCAGGAGATATCGGGCAGTGTAACTCTTCAGTTGGTCATGCTTCATCCCGCAGCAGCTGCCTTCTGTTGTGAGGTGGCATCCGGGTCAAACGAGTGAACTACCGCACCTTTGGATGCATCATGGCTCATGATATCATGAGTGAATGTTGGCCGTTTCTTGAGGTTGTTTTACACCACCATCGGAAGGTGTATTCATCGCCATGGCCAATGACAAGAAGAGAAGAAAATGAAAGATGGGAGCGGTTGAGTCGGCTCAGAACGGACAGCTAATAGAGTAGTAGGACTGACTTGGTGTGTAGAGGACCTTGTGACAAGGACTCGTAGCTTGATGATAAGCCTAGTACATGCCATGTGACCAGGTCACATGTTGTGACAATTGCATCTTTACCTTTAACACTCTTTAACACCGAGTTTGTGACTTATCCTTCCCCATGCGCCATACATTCAGGCCATAAAGCACTTCGTTCAAACGATTAGCTAGGGGCCCTCATAGGAGGAAAGATACCTTGCTCTCGCTACATGGTGGGTGTTCTGCTGCCCGTTCTAACGTTCTGCTCATCACGATCATGATAAGTCCCAGAAGCATTAATCGTCGCGTGTGTTTTGCTTTGTTAGAAGCCTCTCCCTCGTTTTTACACCCATCTGACCCCTTGCACTCGTGGTTCCCCTTTCCATCCTCCCTCCACGGCACCTCAAAAAACCAGAAAAGCAGTGGCCACCGCCAACATCGCAATCTCTTCCGATCCCCTAGATCCTGAGTTCTCCCCCACTTCATCCGGCCTCTCATCCACCTCTGACACTCCTTCTCACACTTCCTCCCAGGCAGACATTGAAGCCTCCCTCGCCCTACCTAACGAGAACCTCACGGTTCCCATCACACTCACTACTCCCCTCCGAACCGACCCCGAGGTATGTTTTTTCCACTATCTACGCACTGATTCGAACATCGGTGTCTAACGACCATTCGCCCTATTACATGCAGCACATATCCGATGGGCGTTTATTGTCTATGCGCATTTATCTCAGGAGTGCCGCTCCCGCCACCCACATCACCTTCTCCCTTGGAAGCTTCTACCAAGATGCGCCCGGCATCTGTTAGCGGATGTTCGCTCTGCTTCCTAATGAGCGCCCATCATGGTGTAGTTCCTCCCTAGTTCCATTGTCCCCATCCTCAGTCTTCCCTCTTCCCACCTCCACAACGGTATACGTTACTGTCGGCAAGAGTGGTCGCGCGAAATGAGTAGCCCGCTGGACGTGGGAACAATTTGAATGGCGCGTTATCGAGTTCCAGTGGTCCTGCTACTGAGTTCCTCGAACAGATTGTCGAACAACATTCCAGCAACCCGTTCCTCGATCCCAGCTCGAAGTGCAGAATGGGAAAAGAAAACGAGCTTGCGGGGGGGGGGGGCCCCCCCCCCCCCCCCCCCCATTGAGACCGTTGAACTTGTGGGTTCAGGCGATTAGGGGGCCTTACTCAATTCTAGGAGGCAACACGCAGAATATGCTGAGACGGCGACTGAAGGATGTCGTGCTAAAGTTGATTATAATAAACTTTGTAATACTATCTTTTTTTGGTAGGGAGTGGCATCTACTCAGGCTAGTACGCTATCTGGTAGTAACAAGGTGATAATGTAATATTTTGTTTCATGACTACCGCATACCACTTTACATAAAAGGACATCACATCCTGATAGGCAGGCTCTACTGTGTCCCATCTGCACTACCTGCAACCGGGTGATGCTGACCCAGTGCGCTAACACGCACGGTAGTAAGGTCCGCACTTCGCAGACAGAGTTCTGCTATGTCGAATTCCTTGTGTTTTTCTTTCCGAGTGCGTGTTTCGTCTCCTTTCCTTCCCATTGACACTTACTGGTGTTTCGTCTCCTTTTCTTCCCATTTGACACTTATAGCAAGTCCAACACGTGGCCCCTCTGTTATGTAAATAACCGGGTGTTGCCGCTGAAAATTGCTAAGTTGTTAAAAGGTACTACTAGCTGGAGTTCGCAGTGATGAGTTTTGCGTCTTGTTCGTCATCGAAGAGCGCTTGGTCTCCCTTCAACAAGCGTCGGTGTGTTCGACTTGATAAAATCTTGGGCTGTTCATAGCATGTCCACTCATTTCTAATATTACAGACAACTTGGATTTTCCTCGGCTCTTACATTGGCTGCACCTAGCAGCTCTCCCCTCACGTTGAATCCAAAGTCTAATACTACCCAATTTGCTAGTGCGCCTGCTCAAGATAAAGTGGGTAGCTCAGTAGCAACTATGCAAAGGAATCGTCGTAAGCGCTCCGCCCAGCGTGCCTTATTTCAAGATGGTGGCCCTGATGAGGATTGCGAAATCCCGACGAAGAGATTCAAAATTCTGAAAACAAGTGTGAGTGTATCCATGATCATGATGATTTGGATCCTAATTTGACTTGTAAAACTCATTTTAAAGTGGAATTGCACTCAGTCCAATTCTGATGACGCAAACTATCTCAACAAGCGTATGCTCGAGCTTTCGCGGATCACTCGTCGGGCCATAGCTGCAAGAATGCGATACCAACGTATTCGCTCCCACGAACTAGATCTGATGAAGTCAATTCTCGAAGATGAAACGGTATTGTCACAACAAGATATGAACAGCCTTGATCTGCAAATCGGCTCCCTGAGACATATGCTTCACGATGGAGGAGTGACGGTCATAGGGAACAAAGGATGTAAACCCGATCGTGGCAATCACGACCAGGCTTGGTGCGAAAGCTCTGATGATGACAGTTCAATTGTTGGCTCTGATGGGAGCCACTCATGTAGGTCAGGCTGTATTTCGGACGGATAATCGGATGAGCAGCAGCTTCTCTATGATAATATTACTGTGGTTTACGATCTTATTTATTTCATAGTCACAATATCCACCATTGCATGTGTCTATATGTAGTTTTGTGCTGTACCACCTACCTTGAGTTACATGTTACAAAAATTCCAGTGCCAACTTTTACTGCTTGTCTTCATTGTGAAGCCTGTGTGTGATCTCGATCAATAGTCTAACTGAAGTCATCACATGTGCATCGCATCTGTAGGACCAAATACTACCAGAGGGAAAAACTAGAATATGACCCGGAGTGCCGGTGGTCCTTGCGAGCTAAGGCTTATCCAACGCGGCGTGGTCTACATAATTATTTAAGAATTCGGTCGATCTCAGCGGTACTGTGGCTTATACAGAGCGCTTAGTAGTCGCGATCTGGGGTACGATTGAAGTAACAGATCATCGATCAGCATTAGCGCTCAGCGCTCAGCCACACATCACCGTCCATGTAATATCACAACACATGTTCCAATTGAACCCGAATTATGTACTTACGATTCAATTGAATTCGAAGCAAGCCGCGTGGTGGGGCACAAAGATTGAATAAAGCTTAAGGAGTTTGCCGTGAGTTTAAAACATAGGGGAATATCCGCCTGGCCGAGGCTCGCTTATGTACGATTCGGATGCAATGATAATGCAGTAAGTAGTAGTGAAGCCAAGGCACGACATCCTCCACCTACTAAGTTACATACACAGGTAGGGCCCACCTTAGATCTCATCAAGATTCAACTATAAAACCATAAAAAGGTCAGGGTACGCTTCGCTCAGTCCGCATTGGGGCAATAGACGACTTTCTACTTCAAATAGATCAACATTCCGACTTTTTCGACTTTTCATCAACCTTTGAGCTTTTCATCGATTTCTTCCAAGACACGTCACGGTTCTCTGCACTGTCTAATTTGGACACCTTCGGCTTAACTTCTTGCACTGGACCATGTCTGTGCCGTCATACTAGTAATCACGATGGTGGCCTCCCATTCAAACTTCAACTTGCGGCACTAAATGTAATCTTTATTACGGTTGATCAGCGCCCAGCTAGTCACAGTGTTGGGTTCTCAGAGTCCATCGAGTCTGTAAGTCAAACGTACTACATGTGCACTGTGACGTCTAAACATTCATTAGGAAAATCTATCAGAACGCCGCTCCGTGACTTGGACACCTTAAACTTTTAGGACATGCATTAGATGGTCACCAGCGTGACGGCCCGGGTGTCGTACTCCTCAAAATTCCCTTATATTTCGCCTGGCTCGACCGTTTAGAATGCAACCCACCGGTTGTGGTGAGTCTCAGCTTTCCAAAGTCCATCTCCTTCCGAGCGTCATGACTACTCCATCGGCTAGCTTTGAACCCATCTCATATGACCCTGCAAATCCTAAACGGCGGCTGACTACTACAGAACGTTCATTGCACCGTCTGAAGCCGTACTCTCGCACTAGCAGCACGAGCGGCACGATGCAGCATGAATCATCTTCAGTAGCATCTGGAAGTCTTGTCTCAGACAACGGCGGTGCCCAGAAAAGGACGAAAAAGTTGGCCCTGTGCGATCTGCCCGAAGAAGAACGCCCGGCCGTCAGATGGACACGGAGGCGCCTTGTGATGGATCTGTTAACGACAGTGGGATGGCCGCAAAACGAATCGGAGAGTGACAAGGACACCTATCTTAACGAAATCCTGAGCCAAGCCAATTCGATGTTTAGGACTAGTATGTCGTACCGCCTTCGCATTGTTTTAGCTACTAATAATCATATCACACCAGAATTAGTGTTGTCAAAGGAGCTCGCCTCCTTGATGAATTCAGCTGTTACGCAGTTTCGCTCGAGTCTTGCGGAGATTTCGGAGGACTTGGGACATGAGTTCAATATCGAACCCAAAGACACCTCGCTGACCGATGTGGCCCGCAAGGCCTTCATGCAGAAACGTAGATCGGTGCTCCTCGATTCGTCCGAGGGCAACCGATGGAATTATTTCTTAAACGGCGAGGTGATTAACGGAGAGAATGCCCTGCTGCTCATGTTTTCGAATCCAACTGTGGAGAAGATCCATTTACTTCATCTATATGCCAGCACTTACACGCCGCTACGCGATGAGATTTTTCTAAAGGAGATCACTACGACGACACTGAATATGTTCTCACACGTCGCGGCCGGGGTGAGCTAGAGCCTTGGATACTCTCGTGTATATGATGTTGACTATTTTTAGGTGGAGTGTGGCATCGACAGGATAGTAGATGATGCTCTGTCGGGATCTGGGAGGATTGTGCGCTTCACGGGCGAAAAATATGCCCACCGCCAGGTGTTCTACATGGAATCTGTCACGCGTGCATTGTTGTTCTCGATCCACAAGGAAAGTATACCGGCGCGTTTTTTAGATCTTCATCTTCGAGGACTGTGAGTTATATTTACTGCTTGACTTGGACCTGGGACGCGACTAAACCACGCTCATGATTTTTTAGTCAGCTCTTGAGAGACAAAATGGGTTTAACGGCTCCCGAACATCCGATCTACGTGCCTCAGACGATGGAGGAGTTAATTAGACCACTCTACCCAAGGACTGCTAGCCAGCCGCTCCTGCAATCATCGTCTGCAGTGCTGGAGACGCCTGCTCAAGAGGAGCTGCTGTCTTCACATGCAGGTGACCTCATAGCAAGTATGTCTTCCACAGCTGTACAACCTCATACAAGTTCCGACTTCTACTATGGCTCCACCTCGGACTCCCAGTCCGGCCCCTACTACTGCGAGCCACACAATGAGGATGAAGATTTGGTTATTGATGATACCAAGCGGATGTTGAACAATCTGGGCAGATATTGGTTAGGCTGAGTGTTGTGCACGTGGATTTAACGTTCAGTTTCAACTCGAGCTAATTTCCAATACAGGGTCTTTGCCCCATCAATTTACCTAGTAGTTGACAGGTCCGTGCTAGTCATGGTTACATTGGTCGTTGCAAATTTTCTTTGTACATACGTCTTATGCTCACTAGTGATGAATACTTCAATCGTAACGCCGCGTACGCGCCAATTCCCGACTTTAGTGTTGATTTTTGCCTTTCGTCTCTTTTGTGATCAGTATTTATTTGGCTCCGTCACTCATGCGAACAACTTCAATTCAAGATAGTTTGATACGGATTCTGTCACTTGTCTTCTACGGCCCCCTTTCCTGCAGTGTCTCCTCCATTTCACCAACATTGCCAACCTCTTCCGCGCTAAAGCAAACACGTGTTTCGCTTGAATTTTCGTGACGACACCAGCCTCACTTTGCATGTTACTGAGACTTCTGCACCAATGCAAGATCGCGAGAGCAACACTATGCAAGACATCCTAGCACAACACTATGAAGACAAACAAATCACGCACTTTGTCATTGATCAGGCGCATGTCATTCAGAGCCTGACGGCAGATCCATACAACTAGGCTGAACGGTAAGATGGTGGTTGAGATGTTGAATCTGAGGAAGCTGTTGGTGGTGGGGATCGATGTCAGAGATATGTCCGTATGATATGGGGGTAGCCTGGGGAAAGTGAGGAGATACGTAGGGTGGAATGAGATGGAACTTGTGGAGAGGGAGGGCTGTGGTCATATTTGCCGGTCGTTTGGATGGAGGCTGGGGTTGCGCGATTAGATAGGAGGAGTCATCGAAGCTGCCTGAGCGATGACGAACACCACAGGTGGATAGAGGAAGAGGGAGTGGGCCTGGAGGGAGTGCAGCAGAACTGAGAGAATGTCGCATTTTGTCGATGACTTACATTCAGATGATGGAGATTTGAGCCACCCGTAAAAAGACGCAAAGTGATGTCATTGCCTGCCCGCCTGCTCCCCGCCGCCTGCGATATTGAAAGGAATGCTGATTCGTGGACTACGCCAGTATGGGCAGGGGTATGAGACTGAGGCTGTAGGATGTCGTCTTTAATTTAAAGTTAGCCCGCACAGTGGATGGAAAGGTTCAGAAAGTCTGACCTATGGAAAGTCTGGGGGCTAGTCTGGCGCAGACTCTGGGGGAAATGTTTGGGTCCGAGTCTGGGGGCTGCGGGAAATGTCTGGGTCCGAGTCTGGGGGCGTGTCAGCCGCTCGGCTCATCTCAATCGGAGTTTGATTCACGCTGCGCGTCATCCCGCCCATCACGCTGTCACATCGTTAGAGGACGTTGATAAGGGTGAGGCCATTGTGGGTGGAATAGATAACGATGATCGAATGATGTTTCGTAAAGAACGGCGGCGCGGCGGGACCAAGGAGGGGCGGGAAAGCGGAAGGTTGAAAAGACGAGAACGTCCAGGAAATGGTACATCGTCAGGCGTGACTGTCAGCCATGCCTGACGTAATAAAACTCCGACGGAGTTGCGCCGAGCGGCTGACACGCCCCCAGACTAGGACCCAGACTGAGACCCAGAGTCTGCGCCAGACTTGCCCCCAGAGTGTCCATTTCCCGGACGTTCTCGAAAGGTTGAAGTTGAGAAAGCAGCGAGCTCGGCGTGCCCGACGCCCATGGGTCCATGGCAGTGATACGGAGATGTTCAGCCGTTGGCGACTTCAAACTCTGTCAACTGTGCCGAGTGTGCACCCAGCCTTTGTCACGCCTGCACCTAGACCAGCTGTCTCAGATATTTCTAACATCTCCCATGTGATCAGCTACGACCTGCCTTCGGACATGGATGACTACGTCCACCACATTGGTCGTACTGGCCATGCCGAAAACACTGGTGTTTCAACTGCGTTCTTCGACCGTGGAAGCAAGGACGTTGTCCGCGATCTTCTCGAATTTCTTCGCGAGGCTAATCAAGAAATCTCTGCGTAGTTAGAGAGATGAGACGACCTTTGGATCAAGTTTCCGTGGTGGGTGGCGGAAATGTAGCAGTGCGTGCTGAAGGTCATGGTTGCGGTAGCAACAGACAATCTGGCTATGGTGGTGCCAGCAACTATGGTGGGGGCTTCGGACGAGTATTAACAGTTAAGTTCTATGATCGGTCGCTAGGATCCTGCTGTCCTTACTACCAACACAGGAGAGACAAAACGCTTCATCAGCGTCATTAAACCCTTCTCCCCGTCCTTCTTGTCGGACCCATCAAACCCGATATACATATCATTAACGTCATGAACCCTTTCTGCGCTGCTGCTGCGCCCTCTTACTCCCAACCTCCAAGCCGCATCCGTCATCTCCACTTTTCGACCAAGAAGGCTGGTGCTCCCTTCAAATGATCATTTCACCCGCTACCTCCAGTGTGACCTCACTGCCATCGGGCGGGCAGATACCCAAGACGAACGATTCCACCATCTACGTCGTCAGCGCGAAGGTGCAAAAGTCCAACATCATTGCCATTTGCGTGTGTCCCGGGCTCTCTAGATTAGATGCCATCGCACTGCTATTAAATGCAGTCCGGGGACTTGATCCATCTGTATTCGGCATTGTCCCCCTCATTTTCTTTACAACTTGATCGACTTTGCCACAATCTGTGTAATGCCCCGCGTGCATGGGATCCTGTTGAACAATCCCAGAGAAATTCTTTTGTTAGGTACTATTCACTTTGTTGGCGTGTGCTTGAATTTACCTGATGTCAAGTCGCACTTAGGATGCTGCAAGACACTTCTAGCCCAAGTAGCAATGCTGCGTGAATGCTGTCTCACATCCGCATCCGTCACATAAGTTATCGCTGGATGCTTCATCGAAATCGACCGTTATCTGGTAGAGTGTCAAGTCGGTTCTACTCTATTAAGATGGTTTTCCTTCACTCATTGCTCTGCTTGGCTAGTGGTCATCCCAAACGCAAAGTCAACATGACATACACGAGGAGTTAGTGATTCCGCAGAGGCAGGAGGGGGATCATCAGAAGCTGCTGATCACAATGCAGAGCGATCCGTGCACAGTCCTCCATGGAACCGACTGCATCGCAGGTAATCGGAACAGTCATGCTAGCTGGTTTTTTGATGATAGTTGACGCAACAGGCCATGACCATGCAATACCGCTAGACTTCTGCACATCATTTCAGGTCCGCTCGCCAGCTTCACGCTTCATGGCACAAGGTATTCGCATCTCAAACCAAAAAGAAAACTCTCAACCCTGGTTGGTCAGACACGGTTCACGTTAATGTGGTAGGTCCATCTATCCTTTATCGAGATGTATCCTCCACTGAATGGGATGTTAGCCATCTCGAGAGGCGGCCCAATTGTCTGTCGAAGTTTTCGATTAGAACCAACTCGAGCAATCCAAGAGTCTTCGGTGTGGTACCATCAATCTGCGTGATATAGAACCCTTCAAGGCTGCCAAGCCGATGATTGAGCTTTCCTTGGGAAATCACGGTGCAAAATGGTGTGTCGCAATTCGTTTCTAACTGGAGATTATTGCGAAGAGCTTGAAGGTGACCTTGTCATTATCTTCGGCATGGATGGCCGACTTGGAGCGCCGCTCGATTACGTAATATGGGTCGTTTGTACCTACCAACGCAGTATACCGCACTCATCATATTGATATATTCAAATCAAACAAATTGACTCTACAACCCAACTACAACCTAGCTCCGTCTTAAATCGTTTCAGTTGCTGGTGTCCAACCGTGACTCGGACTGGCTTGACACTGTAGTAACTGTCTGAAACTGGGCCAGTTGACTCCAAGTTGGCCTACGAAATTTCAAAACAGAATCTCGATTCAACTGCTTCTCAGTCCAAGTCGGCTGCATCTTATTCGCACCTCCGACAAGCGCACAAATGCGCCTCGGAGGATCACAGTTTTTGTCAACCTGGCTCGTCGTCCTTTTAGGCTTGTTCCTGCTAATGGTGTCGTGTGGTGCACCAGGCTGCTCTTGGGAGAGGGCGACAGACACTCGTGGACTGAACAGACACCGTGCATCCTGTCATTTATACAGGAAGTCTAGTGCTCTTGCAACTCAGAAGAGACAGGAACGCGCCAGAGATGCGGCTGCATTGCTTGTACGTTCATCTCACTGCCGCGGCAACCTACCTGCGAATACTTCATACGTGAGTGCTTGCGACAGTTATTCTTATCGTAACTTATACGACCCTCAACATTAGATAATGAGCCGTCCGAGACCAATAGCCTCCCGCAGATCGTTAGCACAGAGGCAAAGGCAGCTTTCTACCACCCCGCATGGTCTTGATACCTCCGATCTTGCCGGCTCCCAACACTCCCTTAACCAAGAAACTCCACGAAACGATGTTGATGTTGAGATGGAAGACAGATTTGACTTCGGTTTGTCTCTTTTTTGGATAATAGCAGCCGTTTATCTTGATCTCTCGACTTGGTCAGATACACCGGCACGCCACATAAGACGAATTCCAAGGTCGTTCAATGACATCGAGCACTCAGAGGAAGACATGAATTACTCCGAGTCAAGTCAGAGTTCGTCAGCTCAAAATTCGGCTGCCCTGCCAGCCCAATCTAGAATCAGACGTGTTCTTCTGACACTCAGAGATATGCTTCAAACTCCTTTCAACACGTTTGGCCTCAGCCGGCTATACCCCCGTCGTCCTTCCTTCGAGCCAGACGGATTTGTTCCATCTTCGTTGCTGGGAAGAACATGTCCAACCACTGCTGAACACACCGATTCATCACCCAGGATCTTTGCGCCGCCGTATCCTTTTCCCAATATGACGATCTATCGCCTGATGTCCTGGATGAACTCTGGTACTACTCGAGTGTCGGAGACTAAAGTTGCAGCGCTCGTCAAAGACGTAATGTTAGCGGAAGATTTCGACCGCGAACACCTTCAGGAGTTTTCGGTGAAGCAGAGCTTACGCGCATTGGATAAGGATGACACAGGAAAGAGAATCACCTTTCCGGATGACTGGATCGAGACTAACATCACCATCAACATTCCAACAAAGTTAAAGGAGGATGCCCCTAGGCCTTACACAATTTCCGGATTCCATTATCGCCCTCTCGTTGAGGTTATACGTGCCGCCTTCGCGGATGCTCAAGCAAGGGCATTCCATCTTTCACCCTTCAAACGTTTGTGGAAAGATCCTATAGATGGTCATGAAGAGCGAATGTACGACGAACTTTACACATCCGATGCTTGGCTGGAAGCTCAGGATGATCTCCAAAAGCTGCCAAAGGTTTCCGGATGCACATTGGAACGAGTGGTAGCAGGTTTGATGTTCTTTTCTGACGCTACTCACTTAGCAAACTTCGGAACTGCGAAGGCTTGGCCGCTGTATGTCTACTTCGGAAATCTTACGAAATATTTACGCTCGTCACCGACATCGGGATCGTGTCACCTAGTGGGCTTTTTGCCTTCGGTAAGCTCATTCAATTGAATACTTGACAATCACTACTATCCAGTTCTCCAGCTTCCTGATCGCATCAAAGATGTTATATGTAGCCTGCCTAGAGTATCGAAGACCGGCATGGCCTCCCTTCACACACACTGCCGCAGAGAATTGTTTCATGCGTGCTGGGAAGTCTTACTGGATCCCGAGTTCCTCTATGCGTATCGACACGGGATTGTTACGAAATGTGCTGATGGATTAATGCGAAGAGTATATCCTCGAATATTCACCTATTCAGCGGACTATCCAGAGAAGTACATTTTCTGTTGCATTGTTCAAACGTTGGATAGCTCACACATTTTCAGGGCTTTAATCGCAACCATCAAGGACATGGGCTCGTGCCCATGCCCTCGCTGCCTTATGCCAAAAGGCTTGTTCAGTTACCTTGGAATCGCGAGGGACATGAAATTTCGTTTTCAAAACCTCCGAGTCTATGTAATGACTCAGGTTGTGAAGGCTCGTGAATTCATCTATGCATATGGCAATACAGTCGATGGTGCAAAGGTCGAAGACACCCTTGGAGAAGGGTCATGGGTGCCTGTTCTGGTAAGTGCAACCTGTTAAATATGATCCGCTAAAACTAACTCGAGCAGAATCGATTCGCCGAGAGGCTGGGACCACTGGGCCTTAACCCATTTCGCATGCTTGTCATCGACCTGATGCATGAGTGCGAATTGGGTACGTGGAAGGCGCTATTTACACACTTACTAAGGCTCCTTTATGCCTTACCCGAGGGTCTTCAACTTGTTGCTACTCTCGACGAAAGGTACGCGGAGTTCGTATAGATTTCCATCACACGCTAACAAGTTTCATACTTCTCAATCGCATGTTAGATTTCGCCAGGTTCCGACGTATGGCAGCGGGGTGATTCGCAGATTTGCGAACAATACTTCCGAGATGAAGAGGTTGGCTGCCCGCGACTTTGAAGACATATTACAGGTTAATTTCCATTACTTTTTTGCGCAGACTCGTTGACATTACCTACAGTGTGCTATCCCGATTTTTGAAGGACTTTTCCCTGCCGTCCACGATGCGGCCGTGCAGTCCCTGCTATATCGGTTTGCAGAGTGGCATGCCCTTGCTAAGCTCAGACTGCACTCGGACTCTACTTTGGCATTTTTGGAAGAAACATTCAAAAAACTGTCGCAGAAGTTGCGAAAGTTTCGGACTGACACTTGTGATGCCTTCGCCACTCAGGAGCTACCAAAAGAAAAAGCAGCCCGTCAAAAAAGGTTTGCTCAGCGTTCTGAAACTCACGAAGTCCCTCCGGAATCCACTGGACCCAGGGCCAAGAAGTTCAATTTGAACACTTATAAGTTTCACGCCATGGGGGATTACGTGGGGACTATTAGGTTTTTTGGGACCACTGATTCGTTCACCACTCAAATTGTGCGTATCAGCAGTATTTATTCTATCATGCAACTGAAATCCGCGCGCAGGGGGAGCTTGCACACCGGGCTCTCAAGGCATTCTATCCACTAACTAACAAACTAGACACTCCAGCCCAATTGGCCAAACACGAGCGAAGGCGCCGTGTTCTTCGACGGGTGGCTGAGGCGTCAGATGTATCCGCGTCTATCAGTCCATCACCGGTTGATCCCCCCTCCCTTGGCAAGCATCATCATATTGCGTGCAGTCGGAACGATCCAGTTGCTTTATTCACGCTCCTCCGAGAACATGATGGTGACCCAGCGCTTAAGGTAGAAGTAGAGTCGTGATACTTTGAACTCATACTTACGGCGGTTGTCAGACATTTGTACCGAAACTAAAGGATCATGTCCTTTACAGGCTGCGCAAGTTGGACATCAGCTTTTGCGACCATATGTTCACAAATGAAGAGCACAACTCGGTAATCATTCCTAACGACACTATCTACTTCGTCAACACCATGCAAGTACATTATACCACATACGATATGAGGCGCGAGTATGACACTGTCAACCCTCGGACACACCCTGACGTCATGGTGCTTTCAGGCGAGACAACACCGATGCACCCATATTGGTATGCTCGTGTACTGGGTATCTTTCATATGGAAACCTGGCTCAATGATGGGGGCCGGCCTGTGAAGCAGCACCTCGAGGTCCTGTGGGTTAGATGGCTGGCCCCCCTTAGGAACCATAAATCCGGTACGAAACACGCACGTCTTCCCAAAGTTGCCTTTGTGGACGAGTCGGACCCAGACGCATTCGGGTTTCTTGATCCAGGGCAGGTAATACGAAGTGCACATTTGATTCCCGCCTTTTCTTCAGGCCGTGGTGTTAGCTCTCTTCGTCATGGACGATCCTTGGCGCGTCCTGAAGGAGAGTTAGATGATTGGGAAGTTTTTTGTGTTGGAATGTGAGTACACATATCCAACCCTATGATCCGTTGATTATTGATTTCCGGACAGTTTTGTGGATCGTGATATGTTCATGCGGTACACTCACCTTGGCGTTGGTCATCCGGCCATGGTGCGAAAGATGATCAAAGATAGTCTCGGGTTCGAGTCACGAGGCGCTACCATCGTCAGCGACAGCAACGAGGCAGATATGGACGATGAAATTAACAGCGACGAAGAGTGTTTTGCAGGATGCGACGATACAGAGGAAGAAGAGAGTGATGGAGACGTTGACGAAATGGAAGATGGAAACTCGGATAATGGCGAAGGGGATAGTGACGATGATGACGATGACCTACCATCTTTTTAGGTTCCCTTTAACTTCAGCAATTTCTAAGTACGACATCTGGTCAGTTAATGTCACCTAGCGGTAGATTATCGTAACGCAGTGTACGTGCCAATTCCCGACGACCCCCGACTATCATGGGACTTTTGCTGTGGAGCTATAATGTGCGCCTAAAAATATTTGCCAGATCGTACAATTCCGGAACGAGTAACATAGTTTCAATACTCCTTCAGCGTCTGTCTGCATCAACGAGTTCAAAACATACCCTTAGGCCATCTGTTCTATTCCTGTCAATTTTGGATGACACACGTACGAGAACCTTCAAGTTCCTTCGGCGATAAGCAAAAGTTCTTCGACGACACGCAGCAGCCTGAGCTCTTTTGGGGTGAAGTACTACTCAGCTGCGCAGAATCTGCGTTTCCACTCGTTTCTCAGTGGTTGAAGCGCTTACCCGCAACTACAGTTCCATTCTTTGCTGTAGGAGTTGTTGGTGCTGGGAGAACAGGGTTCCGGATGGGTCTCTGGGGCATATTCAGTGGTGCGTGTATTTTTGCATGAATCTATGTACTATGTGTATGACCTAACTGCATTTCCCTGCAGCTCAGGCCAAAGTCGCGGCTTTTGGGCCAAGCCGGGCTGAAACATCACGAGGATCTGTCGTGAACCTGATTTAAATTCGAGTGCTGGCCCTGTTGTCCTGGTATTGGTGCTGGCGTCGCAGGCCGCTTGTGACGTTGTATGCTCGTCGTGAGCCTGACTTGAATTCGAGTGCCGACCCCGTGCCTACTATCATACTCTCAATAGACCCACTCCCATCATTACAAGCTCACGCTCCTTAGTCTGCTAGTATGGATTCTGTACCACCCATTTGCTCTGCAACGGTCTCTGCTCTGATATGAAGGAGCTCGCCTGCGCCTTCAGCCATTGGACCTCTGCGTGGGGCACCATCACCTAGACGCCGAGCTGTCAGAAATATGTGCTTATCACACCTCGTTAATAGCATACTTACCCATGTTAACTTTACATACTAGGCGTGCTATGTTGGAATGTTCTATTTAACAGGCAACACATTCTGTAACAAACAGCACCGATTTGCAAATCACCGAGAGGGAGGCAGCTAGTATGATCTACTAGTACATCAAAAGTTCACTTAGGTTTACTGGACATTGATAAAGTGGCCTTTCATTGGAATGCCTTGAATAGCTTTGTGGCCAAAACCATATATGAGATAAAATGAGAGCAAGCTTTGCAAGTTGAGCCCGCTGGACTACTATGCCCTACTTGTTGTGGTGTCGCTTCATCTCAACTTTGTCTCTCAGTCACGTGGTCTAGATATTTGGCGGTCATTGCAAAAGTGGCTTTCCATGAAAAACCCTTGGATGGCCTTGTAACTGAAACTATATTGAGATGAAATGCGAGTAGGCTTGCAAATTGAGGCAGCTGGACTACTGTTCCTCTTTTGCTATGATGTCGCTAAACTTCGACCTTGTCATTAATGCTTCTGCTAAGTGTAGATTTGCAGGGATCAATGGTCATTTATGAACAACACAAATTTCTTCTGGAATACATGAGTATATTTAGTAAAAACATAATTGTATCCGTCTATAGTCTCATCACTACCATATCATGGACTAATGAATTCACTGATGTCGAAGGCAACATCTATGATCCGGAATTTCAGGTCTTGCTGGATAAGGTGGATGGGACACTGAAGCTAGCAGATTTCCCTGCGCAGATAGGTGCCCCGGAGGGCGACTTCATAGTGTGTACGATGGGTGTCCGGCAGAACGATCTCAAGATTGATGGAGAGATGTGCGTCCTGCGGGCGATCTATGCGCGCGAAGACCCAGGCTAATTGATAGTTTGATAGAAATGTAGCTGGTCTCGGCCAAGCATCTATCAAAGGAGAGTGGCAGTTTCAGCGCGGCAAGCGTGGTGCCCTCTTGATCATGCACAATCCGAGACAAGAATATGTTCCACGCGGCAGGATTTTAGAGACGCTGTACAAAGTCCCAGAGCTGAAGGACATGCACGTTGTCAACTCCATCTTCAAATGCCCCGCCTACACCATATATCTTTCGGACAAAAGTATGTTCTTATGCTCTGTGTTCTCGTACTGGTCTGTGCATTACAGTAATCAGGTGGAGAGAAGGTTTCCTTGGCACTTACTCCCAGCGAGAATCCAGCTGAACCCGAACAGTGGTGGTCAGACACGAATGTGAGCCTGCTGCGGAAGGGGCATCACAAGGACTATATGTTCACGCCACTGTACGGGCTCAAGCGCAAGTTACCACTGATACGACGTCTCATGCGAGACTCTCCTGTACCTGATCCCGAAGGTGACGACTTGTCAGTAATCATGAATTTCGTTCTCCCTGGATGTTTTATCTGACATGTTGCTCTTGGTAGCTGGGTAGACGTGCATGTGCCATGGGATCCCCTGGATGAGGACGGCGATGAGGAGTATGCATCAGAGGTATGTCGTGACTTCCGAACTAGTTCGTCCTAATGAACCCGGTACAGGACGAAGGTGATGGATGGGCAGCGGACCCGGAGACGTAACAGGAGGATGCTTGCGAACCATGACCGTCCCATACTTGTGATGAACTTTCTAGTAGTTGTGTTATCCCCCATTATGATTTAATCGACATCTCCCAAATATTCTCCCAGTCGATCTTGGCCTAGTTGTATGATAGTATCATGTGTCTATTGTAGCACCGCCCCACAAAGCCCATTTTTGTCTAACTGGCACGTGCAATTGACATGCTGCACGGAGTAGGAATCCACTGGATCACTTTCTGGAGTACCAGCGCCCTTTGTCTCCTTCTTTCCTTCTTCCCATTCTCTTTACTCGGAGCAATACTTAGGTAATTATCCTCTACCCGCGAAGATGCACTCACTGTATGACTGGTGGAATCGTACTTTCAGGGGCAGTATGACTGGCCAGCCTGGTTACACTACAGATCAACACCCAAGGATCTTAGAGGGCAATGACCTCAAGGCGCTTGCGAAATATATGAAGTCAGATAGCTGTCGGAATGTCTTCCTTATGGTGAGTTTCCTTATCACTTTAAGATTTGAATTCATTCTGACGCTGACATCATGACGAAACTATACTAGCTTGGGGCTGGTAGGCTACTATTGCTGTCAGGTTACCGCCTTCTTATTTGTATTATCAGGTGTGAGTACGTCTGCCGGTATACCGGACTTCAGATCACCTGGGACAGGTAAGTCACCCATAGCATTTGGTTTTGAAATGGCAGATCAGCGTATGACTTAGGATTATACGTAAGTGTGCCGCGTGAGTGCGGCACCGCAAGTGAGGAACATTAATATCATGATATTGCACAGGCCAACCTCGCACGGCTGAATCTTCCGTTCCCAGAGGCGGTATTCGAGATAGGGTTCTTCAAGAAAAATCCGATACCATGTCCGTCCATTCGCACTCAGTCTGAGCGAAAGAAGGAATTAACCCGTTTTTATTAGTCTATACACTAGCCAAGGAACTATACCCAGGGCGCTTCCGACCGACGCCCACGCACAGCTTTATAACGCTCCTCCACTCGCATTCCCTGCTGCACACTTGTTTCACTCAGAACATAGACACGCTCGAGCGGCGCGCAGGAGTGCCAGCGCATAAGATCATCGAGGCACATGGAAGCTTTGCCACGCAGCGGTGCATCGAGTGTAAAACACCTTTTGATGCGGAGAAGATAAAGAAGGCGGTGTTGAGCGAGGAGATAGAGATTCCGAGGTGTGAACGGAGGAGGTGCCGAGGCCTGGTAAAACCGGATATTGTCTTCTTCGGTGAAGGGGTATGTTTGAGCTTCACGAAATCATACGGCATGGCTGATCGTTGGAGCAGCTTCCAGATCAGTTCCACAGGTCTATCCGCAATCTACGAGATGCAGATTTATTGATTGTATTAGGAACATCGCTGACCGTGCACCCATTTGCCTCTCTTGTGGGCCTTGTGCCGGACGACTGCCCTCGGGTGCTAATTAATCTCGATGAGGTCGGCCAATTTAACAAGCCAGACGATGTATTACTCCTCGGCAAATGCGACGATGTTGTGCGGGAGCTATGCAGAGAACTTGGATGGGAAGAAGAGCTCGATGCCGCTTGGGAGAAGACGAAGGACAGCTTGGAGGCTGGTGAACAAGAACCAGAACCAAAACTGGAGGAATCAGCAGAGGATGAGGTGGAGAAGATCACAAAGAATCTAGAGCAGGCGCTCAAAGTCAGCGACAAGAAGGACGAAGAAGGGCCTTCGTCGAAGAGCAAGGCTAGTGATTTGGTAGAAGTAGGATCGGTTGAAGGGGACAGGACGAGCCCTACAGAGCTCCCAACAGAGGGAAAGCTATAGTACGTCGAGGTGATATAGATTAGATAACCTGCTGTCACGGTGCAGTTTAGGTTGTACGCGCTCGTGGATCCATGCTTTCAACGTTAAATAAATAAATTCATGTTGTGGACACAACTACTAGCAGTCGAGCACTGTCAGAATATGACCAGTACTGCCGCATAGTAGAGGTCTGAAGAAATAAATCCTTCGATCGGGATGATCATCTTACCTTTTACGATGGAATCTGCACCTGTCAATGAATAGGCATGTTTTGTTTCACGATAGGGTGACATACCAACTTTGTCTGGGAAGTACGAGAGGGTACGACGAAAAAACTCCTTCGCAACGACATGCACCAACTTGGGGAGCTGAATTCTCCAGATGTCCGTAACTTGTCTCGTGCGAGAGTTATGCACAAGAAACACGCAAGATAGCGCCAGTAATGCCTTTCTTGACCTGGTATACTACTTAGCAGCTGTCACCATGAAACGAATTTCTTAACGTTCCAAAATCCAAACAAAGTCAATCAAGAAGGGCCCATAGCACGGTCTATCTTCCTTCTTTATGGCCAAGAAGTCGTGAATTTGGACTCATCGATCATCTTCAGAAGATGCTCCTGTTGATAAAAACCATCAACGGGATGCTGTTTACAATCATTCGAGTAGATGGTACCTTCAACTATCAGGCCGCCCATGGCCCAATTCGCTCAAGTTCAGCATACACGAGGCTGTGTCGGAACGGAATTGATATCTGAGAATACGCCACTGAATGATTCGAACGTGTGGGGACCAAGATCGCTTGATCATGTGGACTTGTGTTTGAGGTGATCGGCATTCGAGTGATCGCATTGCACCGGACTCGGAGTTAGCACCTTTAAGAAGTAAAGCTTGTAAATGCAGTATTTGATGGAGACTTGAGGCTGGTATTACCTTATTGCGTTCGACGTTGTCAGTCATGACCACAGGAATTTCGCGTGTGTTCAAAAAATCGTGAAACAAAGCTCTAGCAGATCGTCGTTTGGGATACGTGGAAATGCCGCTGAGCTTGAACTTACGATTATTGAAGACTGTCGAGTCTATCTGCTGATTAGCATTTTAACAGACATCTTCTCCACCATTACAGATCACTAGCAGTGAACAGCTTCATCAAACAAGTGCAATCGCCTATTTGAACAGCCTGCACATAAGATCAATTTCTGTTTTGCTGTTACTCCTGGTCCCTCAATATCAATTCCCCACACATTCAACGCTATGGAGGCTGTCGTTCCTCACGAAATCACGACAGAACTCACACAAATACTTGCCAATCTCGTGCTTGGTGATAACAAGATACGTTCCAAGTGCGCGATCTTTTCAATACGCGTGCCTCATGCTAAGAGACCTGCAGTGCAGAACAGGCGGTCAACGATAGACTGGCTCAAACCCCAGACTTGTACCTGCTCGCATTGGCTCAGTTCTCTATTGCAGCTGATACTGAAGTGGCAAGTTGATATGTGTTATGTTTCAATACCGCTGCCCTCACTCAATGGAGCGTAGATGCGATCCTTCTCCTTGGTCTTACTTCGCAGACTTTTGTTTCGTACTGCACCAGGTCAACAACCCGGAGAAGGGCGTCTAACGCTTTACGACCAACTCCCAGCGCATGCGTTGACAACCCTTGAGCGTCTACTACTTCACTCTCTATCTCATGAGCCATTGGATGCCGTTCGCAGGAAGACAGTCGACACAGTATGCGATCTCGCAAACAATTCCATGTCTCGAGGGCGTCCTTGGCATGCGCTACAGGCTCAAACATTTACTATGACGCAAACAGGTGAAGCTGGCTTCCGGGAGTGCGCTTATAGGTTGTTTTCTGGCTGCCCCAATCTCGTAATGGATCTCCAGACAGATGCTGTTCTGACGGTTTTCCGAAAAGGTCTTCAAGACTCTCAAAGTGTCGAGGTAAATGGTCCTCCAGTTGAATTGATTGACATTGACGGATGATGTGCAGGTTCGGCTGGCTGCTCTCCGAGCCTCTGTATCCTACCTGACTGCATGTGATCAACACCAACTATCACACTCGCTCTCACTACTCTACCCAATGCTAGACACATTACCTTCCCTCCCCAACATTCATCTAAAATCTTTCCTGAGCTCGCTAACACCGTTATGCTCATCTCATCCCAATCTCTTCGTGCCTCATATGAATGCGCTGCTATCTTTCTTGCGTGGTTTGATAATGCCAAGCGTTGATTCGGGCCCGACACCCACGGTCGCTAAGCCATTCCCTGGCACGTCATCAAGCTTCACGTTCCCACCCGGCGGGCTTGACATTAGTCGAACTCCTGACGACAGTGACGAAGTCACAGAAGACGAGGAGAAAGAGTCGGTCAGGAAAGCTGCATTAGAATTTATGGTAAGCCTTACCGAGGCTAAGCCTACGTTGGCGAAGCGTTCGGAAGGATGGACGGCGGCTATGGTAAGAGCCTCCCTAGAGGGCATGGGAGAGTTACCAGAAGACACTTTGGATTCTTGGCTCGAAACTGATGTAAGAAACTTATTGTGCACTTCTCAAAGTATTCCACGAACTGAATTATTCTTAGCCCTCAGAAGATGCGCAGGATGAGAATTATCCTCATGTATACGAGCAATCCCTCGATAGAGTGGCCTGTGCTCTTGGAGGTAAAGCAGTGCTTCCTCCGGCATTCCAATATATTCCGTCAATGCTTGCCAATTATGACTGGAGATTGAGGCACGCCGGCCTGATGGCTATCGCAGCCATAGCCGAAGGCACGAGCAAGGTTTATATGACATGTTGGTTTATGGCATAGTCCAGGCCCACTCATTCGTCTATTAGGTGATGCAGATGGAACTTGGGAAGGTCGTAGAGTGCGCTTTTTCAGCATACTGCCCCGTTCCCTTCATTGATTATGTTCCCAGCCTCGTTACTCCGATGTTCAAGGATGCACACCCACGTGTGCGGTATGCTGCATGTCAATGCGTGTACGTTGTTTCTATCGTTGCCTGATGTCCTTGCTCAATAATTAATGCAGTGGTCAACTATGTACTGATTTGGAGGTAAGTTTAGTCAGCATACCACCATGATCCTTATAGACGCTTGTGTTCCAAGGAAATCATCCAAGATCGTTACCACGAGCAATTGTTCGCTGCGTTGATACCAACACTAGAAGCGCCAGAATCTCGGTGATTATCACTTCTATGATTCCGTCACTTGTCCGCCTAATCCTCGGTTTTAGTGTACACTCGCATGCCGCTGCTGCCCTGATCAACTTCTGTGAAGGTGTCGAACGTGACACCTTGGTTCCTTATTTGGACCCGATCGTTGAGCGTCTGCTCAAAATGCTCAATCCAGGAGCTGAGGATGGCAAAGTTGTCAAAGGTTACGTTCAAGAACAAGCTATTACAACTCTGGCTATGGTCGCTGATGCCAGTGAGGCAACATTTGCAAAGGTATCATGATGCAGTCTCACGTGTCCATGGTTTATCTGACACTGGCATACACAGCACTATAGCTCCATAATGCCTCTTCTTTTGAATGTTCTCCGCAACGCCAACAGTTCTGACCATTACAAACTACGCGCGAAAGCCATGGAATGTGCTGGTTTAATAGGTAAGAAACTGCAGTTGTCGGCGCAAGTTTCCTTGACTGATCCTAGTCAGCAATTGCCGTTGGACGCAACGTTTTCCGCCCAGACGCAAATACGCTCATCGAGCTTTTAATCAAAATTCAAAGTTCGTCTTTGGCTATCTCCAGATTCAATCTCGATAACCATTTATCATGTATGATAGATTCTCCTGTAGACCCCTCCGACACCATGCTGCCCAACTTTTTGATCGCTACTTGGGCTAAAATTTGCCAAGCTCTTGGAACCGAATTCGAGCCGTTCCTTCCTGTAGTCATGCCCCCACTACTGAACGCAGCCAGCGCAAAAGCCGATGTCTCTATCTACGGTAAATCCAGTCATACGCACAACTGCACCTACTTACCTTGCTACACAGATGACGAAGACGAAGTTGGCGAGATGCGAGAAGGCTGGGAGACAATCTCAATGGACGGTCAAATCGTTGGGATCCGCACTTCGACCATCGACGAAAAATGCCAAGCGTTCGACACTCTCGTTGTCTATTGCGCGACACTAGGCGGCCGATTCGCACCCTATCTCACCCAAAGCCTGGAGCTCTCCCTCCCCGCTTTAAAATTCTACTTCCACGATGGCGTTCGCGAAGCTGCGAGTAGGTGAGTGCTCCCCACTGTCATTACTGTTTCTGCTAATGATCAAAAACGCACAGATTGATTCCATTACTTTTCACATGCGGAAAACAGAGTGGCACACTAACATCGCAGATGGTCACTGCTTCCTTCCTCCAGCTCATACACAGCATCCGAGCCGAAACAGACCCGTCGTTTCTTTCTTCGTTGTATAGAGCCCTCGCCGATGGGCTTCGCGTGGTTGGCATTCCAGCGCTTACGCCGGATCTACAGGCTGCCCTCATAGAAGCTACGAAGCATCAACTTCAGACGCTCGCAGATAAGCGCAAACGGCGCGCAGAGTCCCCGGAGGACGATCGCGAGGAGCTTGCGCTTTTAGAAGAAGTAGAAGAGTTTGCTCTGGAGGATATGGAGAAGCTGCTCAAGATGTTGGATGGCCAGCATCCGCTTCTTGTGGCGGTTTCGAGTGTGAGGGATTTAGGGTTTAACCAGTGGGACAGTGAAGAGGAGCGTGATAGTGATGGGTAGCGCACAGGATGTGTCATCGCAGTGGCTCCCAACATGCTGTCTTTTTTTTTTTTGTATTAATGAGGTGATCATGTTCTATAATTCCGCCTTGGATCATAGTATTGCGCACCACAAAAGTACATGTACAAGGCTTTTATGCACCGGGTGCAGCAGTGAATACAGAGAGTCGCACACAAAGGAAGGGGGTTGCCGATATCCGCAACCGCTACAGCAAGTAAAAAAAATCAACCAGATCAAGCAAACTCTGTGCGGTACATAACAAAGACGAAAAGGCGCATGCAAATCAATCTCGCGGACAGCCAGGGTAATGATGAATAATTGATGGTATGCTAGATAGGATGATAACATGCTAGAGAATAACCAGGCGTTCCAGATATATATGCGAGCTGCACTCTCGTTAATACAAATTAACCAATGGGGGTATGGAGGCGCATACGGATAGATAAGAACAAGAAACCACGAAAACCGTCACAGAATGCCCGAGTCTTTGAGCGCATTCTGTAGGATCGTCTCCTTGACTGCGGCGAAGACGAGTCTGATATTCGTCGTGTCGGTGGCTTGTGTTAGGCTATGATGACGCAATGAGTGATAAGCAAAACGCGATAAAATCACACTTGCTGAGGGTAAACACTTAGACGCGCCCGGTTGGCTTGCATGAACTTCCATAGAATATATTTTGCCGCTTTGTTGATGTCTGCGCCACCCGTGTATTCTGGGAAGTACTTCTCAATCGGTACCTGCAACGCGTCAACGGATCTTCAAGCGCTCTCAACAATAGATACACACCTTCGGTAGCTTGTTTTTGAACACGTCTATCTTGTTCAAAAATAATATGATAGAAGTTCGCAGAAACCAACGGGAGTTGATGACCGACTCAAATAAGATAAGTGATTCCTGCATACGATTCTATGGACGGGATGAGCGACGACTCATAACTGCGCACGCTAGGACCTACCTGGTTCTTCTCTTCCAATAGTACCTGGTCGTATTCCGATAATGCTGTGCAGAAAATGATGCTTGTTACGGATTCGAAACAATGAATCCATTTCTTCCGTTCCGAACGCTGGCCGCCGACGTCAAACATATGGATGCTACGAGACCGGGATCAAGAACGGAACTTGTGACATGCCGGTGGACTTACGACAGCTGACCCATGTTAAACCGCGTTTCGGTGATGCCCGTTGTCTTTGCTCGAGCTCGTAGGACATCATTTTCCGTTGGTGTATAGTCGGGAGTGCCTATACGGAGCACTTCCGTAAAGAAACTGCGAACGGGGGGACCGTGAGTATTTGTTATCCGAGCAGATATAATTACCCACTAGCCGGCAGAGTCCATGAGATAGAACTGGCTCGAGCAATCCATTACTTTGGGAATGATAGGATCTTGCCATAATTCATGAATGGCTTGTGCAATATCTGCGGAGAAGACAAAATCGGGAGTGCTTTCGACTCTGTATTCGACGATGCGTTCTGCGAATGACTGAGGGGAAGCGATGAACGGGGGTGGGAGAGAAAGTGAGAGAGTAAACGCACTCGGTTCGCAGGCGTGACACATTCTACATTCATGTTGCGCATTTGGAGGACTATGGCTTGTGCGGAATCGAGAGTATTGCGATATATTGTGGGGCGGAAGGTCATGAGTTCGTTCTTGGTGAAGCCATTCTGGTGAATGATTTTCATCTGCTTGACTATTGTCGACTTTCCGGATTCACCGGACCCTGAGTTTGGGATATGAGCAAAGAGAACAAAGAGAGGGGGTTGAACGGATAAGGGTGGCTTGAGGAAATAGACCAAGTAGGCGCCACCCCGGGAAGATTTGTGGTGATAGAATGTGAAATAGACAGAGCGTGAAGTAGAAAGGAAGGATACGTACCGAGCAGAAGTATCTTGCACTCCTTCCTAAACTTCCTAGAATCCTCTTCTATCTGACGGTCGATAGCATCTGACCTGGCCTTCTCTTCCCTATCCTGTGCAGATACGCAGTTTCCCATGATGAATGATGAGGGGCGTGCTAAGAGAAAAACAGACGGTGAAAGGGACCCAGCGTGTACGGCAAGCAGTTAAGATTTGATTGTGATAATGCTGAAGAATAAGTTGTGCCCAAATGAAACAAGGTAGTTTGCTGAATGCGATGCTAGTCCGTTCGATTGCTTTCCAGGAGGACAAGTCAAGGACAAGTTAAGAACTTGGAAGGATCTTGGCTACCCGGGCGGCTTTGTTTGCAGTGACCGTATTGTCACACATGTCACGTCACACACATAACGTGTGACAAGCGCCTTTTTTCAATCAATCACAACCTACATAACTGAACAGATTGACTAGTACCGCTATAGTTTCATGATCATGATCATCACATCCGAGTTAAGACGGCTGTACCAAGCGCCATGTGTGCGCGTGTGTGTCGCATGGACGGCACTTGGTCAACATTTACAAACTCTGTTCCTGTTCTCAGCATCCCCTTGTTCCAAATCAGACCTGTGGCTAAGCACTGCCAAAGCTGCACTGCGACCTATCTACGTAACCGCCACTAATGCATTGTACTACTAGATATTAGTCTGGATTGGTGCGTTTGATGAAAGGTTACGCTGATGATATATAGGACTTTGTGACAGACGATTGACACCTCGAGTCAGGTTGATTTCCGACCTTGACATACGACGTGCCGTGCTTGTCAGTGTCATTCGTGTGCGGGCATGGGCATGGGACTTGCCCATCGGCTCGGTTCCAACCGGACTATCTGAAACTCCATCCCATCCATGTGCACCCTTTATTTGATCCCGACGGACATCAAGAAGGTCGGCGGGCTTGTAGGACCTCATGATCAAAAATAACTCAATGGGTCACCCTCTCAGGTGAGCACAACGTATTTATTACCCATTTCTTTATATCCATATACAGATTCAGTCCACACTGACAGCTTTCTTCCTACACAGTATGCATATGCATGCTGTTGGCAGATATACGTGGCTATATTAATCTATCCCCACCTTGTACTATTAGCATGGATAGTTATAGTCTTTGACCCGACAAGGGGCTTTTGGATATATATATAACAAATGTCCAAGTGTTAGGCTTACCCCGGTTTCCAGGGGCCCCAAACTGCGAGAATACCTATATACCTGCGCCAGAGAGTCCAATTAATATGGTCCATCAGCCAACCCGCATCATCACAATATCAGAGCGCCGCCAACAACTATCGCCATAATGCCACGTAGCATCTTTATATCAGTCACAATTGCTCCAGAACTTGACGTTGTAGTTTGGCCTGCAGAAGTTGTGGTCGATGAAACACTCGTAACGGACGACAGCGAGGACGACGTTTGAGTTGATGATGTATGGGAAGTCACAGGCCCTGGTGCGGTACTTGTAGTACTACTGACAGTGGTGGTGGTAGACGAGCCTGCGTGTGACGGTCAACAAAAGAAATTAATATCAATTATCGTATGACCAAGTACCTGAGAATGTGCTCGTACTCGCACCGGAACTGGCCGAGGAACCTGCGCATTAATGGCGTATGAGAAACGTTTTTCGCTCAATGCAAAGAGCTCGGAACTCACCGTCAGTGCACAAGTTGCTGTAATACGCCCAGGCAGCGCCTTGGGTCGTCGTATTACAGCTTGTGTTGAAGCATGACTGGATGGCGGATTGGAAGGGCTGAGAGGCACAGACGCATGTGGCATTCGAGCTATGAAAAGTCATTTTTAGACTAAAAAGTGGGCGTTTGAAAAATACTCACTATGAATAACAGCCAGCAGCTGTCGCAGCCGTCCCGGCACAGAGTTGCGCACATTGAGGAAGAGTGAAGTTCTGTGCGGCACAGAAACTAAAGGCTAGCAGAAAGGTGAAAACGAGTGAACAGTGCATGCTCGGCAGCGAGGTCTAGCACAAAGAGATTTGGGCGCTAATTTCAAATAGGCTGCGGTTTGAAGTGGGTAATTAATCGACCTTCTCTATCTCTGCAACCACATTCTTCTTTGTACTCGTGGTACCCATCTTTTTGTAACGCTGCATGACCTAAACCGCAAGGCGATAGGCATTTGTGGCAAAGCCATGATGGTGCGCATGTGCGAGTGGAACTGCCTTGGAGCCGCTCTGTCGCAATGACTCTATAAGCACCACTGCGTACCACCGCTTTGTGAGGAAATCGACCCTGTTCATACACCCACGATATTTACGATCACTCGGATGGGGCTATAGCCAAAGGGTGACGGTGAAAAACTAATTATGATGAGTGTATCGAATGATGCCGGAGTCCACTTGGTTGCCTCGAGCCCTGAAGTAATGCCAGCAGTAGTACGTATGCAATAACCGAACATCGTCGCAAGTCCTAGATAACGGCTAACGTTGACCACCACTGTACTCAAGATTCTGAAATATCCAAGCAAAGTGTCTGCGACTCGAATAAAATAACAATGTGGGGTTACCCCACGTTTGTGACGTTTTATTGGCTTGATCACATGACAAGCGCTGCTCCAACAAGCGCGCCAGCGAGGGCAACAAGCCCACCAAATGCACTGTTGAGAGCAAGCGAAGGTGCAAGACCCGTAGCAGCACCGGATGAAGCTGCTGCTGAAGTCTTGGCTGTCGAAGAAGTCGCAGAAGAAGATGACGCGCTCTTGGAGGTGGTCGTCGCGTTCCCCGAGACTATTCTCATCAGCACCAAGTACACAGACAGATTGGAAAGAATGACGTACTTGATGCACACTCGGCTTGTTGAAGTGCTTGTGCCTGAGCGACATCAGTCGCGGTACAGTTAGCCTGCAGACACGCGGCGGCAGCAGCCTGGAATGCACTGGATGTGCAAACACAAGTGAGGTCGGTGCTGATAGTGAAAAGACGTGAGATTGGGAATGCTCGAGTACTGTACGAGACTTACAAGCTAGAGCAGCTTCCTGCAGCTGCGGCTTGGGTGGAACATGCAACGATACATTCTGAGATGGATGGTGTTGCAGACGCAGCACTGGTTGTTGTTGTTCCAGATTGGGCGCTGGCAGTCAGAGCTGCTGCTGCGACGAAGAGAAGAGACTTGAAAAGCATGATCGGTGGATTATTTGATACGGGTTGGCGAATGTGATGACTTTAAAGCGTGAGCGTGGGAAGATGTCAGGAGCTGGCATTTGCTGGCATGATTGGTGTGCCCTGTATACGTGCTTGGAGCCGTGCTTGGCACCCTGGGCCTGACCGGGAGGTGTTGTTATAAGATTGGTACCGAGGCATCGGAGTCGGACTTTTCAACATATTCTAGTTACGAAAATCGTGACAAGACACCCTGGGTGTGCGAGAGTGCAGCGTACTTGTGCTTTAATGAAACAGACGTGGATAGGCGCAAACTTCAAAGGGACGTCGACCACGCGCACGGAACGGAACGGTGTTGCAAACATAGATGGACACATCAGTTCAAGGTTTTTGTGGCGTGTGAGTACTATTTGTTTTATTTTCATTTGCAAATAGCTATAAAATTCATGTCTCATTTCCGTTTCAATTCAAAGCGAATGCAGAAAAACTATCGAATTTCGAGTGGCAAAAGACAAACCGGAAGTATATCACCGCATGAGAACTACACAGGTTTCTGCTGTCGGAGCCTAACCTGAAAAACATGAATACCGCAGCGGCATAGTGTCTGCTCTGATGCGCAAGCAGTAATAGTCATTGGCCATGGAAGTGAGCGGTGTCTGGTTGTTCTAGATCGCTGAGATGGGTTAGTCCAAGTGGTCCCAATTGCAAGTGGTCTTACCTTGCAGCAGCAATCCGCAGCATGAAAAGAAAATACCCCTTATGAATAGTAGTACTCACGACTAACATGCCAATATTATTCTGGGGATTGCAATGAGTATTGGCTATGCATTGGTCAGAGGCTAGACCAGTGGTGTGGCGCAGGAAGTTTCACCGTAATTCCGTGCATGACATCCCTTTATCTAATATGCGGGTTTCCTTCTGAGTTCCGTCAGGTCAGAGGACTGAGGGGGGGTGCCATTCTTCGTTTCACAAGGTCTCACATGCTATACTGTATTTCCGACAGCAGCATAACTGCCATGGTTGAAACCTTGATTTCATATATGAGGAGATCCCCGAGCGGTAAAACCTGAGAACCTGTGGCATACCTCTAGGCTCTCCGGAAATTTCTACTGCATTGAAGTGGCCCACCTGGTGAGGAATATTTCTATGGGTGGCCTAGACCATTTAGGAGCACGTTCGTGGCATGGAACCTGCCATTTTTCGAGTTGAAAATCCTAGTGTAACGTAGTTGCAATCACTTGTCCCCAGAATGAGCTGATGGGTCGAAGCTAGTAGACACGGACGGCGGTGTTGGTAAAAGATTGTTGGTTGACCAGACAGTAAAGCTGGCGAATGATGAAGTGAACATACGCCTAGGGAGGACCGCAATAATTGTGAGGCAGTAAGTTCCTAGTACGCGTCTGTGCATAGAAGTTCATTACACAGAACTGCGGAACTCGGATAGCATGTCCGCTATCACCAGCCTGACACTGCGGTCCTGCAGGTCAAGGCACAGTTCCAAATTTAGGAAGCTGTTCGTTCAGCCCTTCTTCTTCCTGCAAAAAAAAACATGTTTTACCACTCACTTTGTCAATCCTGTGGACCTATTAATCTCATTGGCCTCATGGAGCTTGGTCGGTCGGATTTATTGACGAAGCCTTACAGTTGTTCCTCGCGAATTTTTACCATCCAATGGGTCCACGAAGGGAACGGTCTAGAGTCTAGACCTGGCTCTGCCTGGACCTGCCTGGATGCTCTCATCACGCCTTGAGCCTAGGGTCAGTCACTTGAGTACCACTCTAATACGTTTTAGGTTGGTCTAGTTTTGCGGTTGGCTAAAGGTATAACTCTCTACCAGACACGTAACCCTCACCTCTTTCTCCATAATCCCAATCAGACATGCTGTGAGCTTTCTCTCTTCGTGTAATTCCCATTCTTAGTTCATAGACGCGCTCTATCATAGAGTCAGTCTCAAATGAAATAGAACTTAAAGGCCCACACACCATATTACCTGCGGTTTCTCAGCCTCGACCGGTCTGAATACTTACGGTCGCTTGAGATCGACCAACCTGTCTTAAAAGAGTCTTCCTCACACAGCACTGGATCTCCATTTCTCTTTCTTAAACCACCTTCACCCTGCGTAGTAAGGTCCATTTCTGTCAATTCCTTCTTGATATTTCCAGGATCATCTCTCCTTCCTGCTGGCCTCGGGATGCGATCTGCCTCCTATGCTCATTATCCGCCGTCTCGCTCGGCTGACCATCCGGGTGACGGCAACGACAGCCCGCGAACGCCAGGCGCTCATCCACCTATTGACAGTCTGCGCCCGCGCAGCATCTTGCGTAAACCAAACCCCCTACTTCCTCCCTACCCTATAGATTACCAGCATCTTCCTCGACCATCGCGACCTCTTCCCTCGACGCCTCGTATGGACATGCACCCATCGTATCAGGCCCCAAGTTCGCTTTACTCAACGTACAATGACTCTCCCCATTCACCCGCCACCCCATATAGTCGTGGTCAGGCACCATGGATGCCTCGTGGATACGAGTCGAGATACTCCCAATACAATCCTTCACATCAAGCCAATTACCAACAATCACCTCGCGATCATGGTGATTATCAGAAACGTACTTCCCTGCCCCCACATGCCTTTCAACAACAGCATCACAGTGCTCGTGATGGATTCGCATCTATGCCAGACATCAGGCGTGTACCCAGACCGTCGTCCGCGGATATAGAGAGGGACAGGCAGGCTCGGGCATGCGGGCTTCAGCTAGACTATGCGTCACATCAAAATGCTCCCCCTTCCTCGAATAACCATCTACCACGAGGTAGCAGGCGCCTCGAGGAAGATCAGCCCCAGCGCGAGCCGAAGACGGTGCTAGACCGTGGTAAACCTTACGCACCCCGACCAAAGCCCCATGTTCTGTACCCTAGACTCGACAAGCTCGTTCGACGTGAGAAACATCGCGCAATGGATCACGTCTCATTTGACGAGGATGTATTGGAATTGTATCGAGAAGAAGGAGATCTGCGAGAGAAGCTCCGTGAAAAGCGCAAGGGCGGAGTTGAGAAGAGAGATCCAAATTTTCGTCTGTTTTGTTTGCGTGTGGGTTTTGTATTACACTAACTTTATTGCAGGTGTTATAGGAGCGCCCTTGCGCGATGTGTTGATTCATGCTTCATCGACGATCACTATCGGCGAACATCAGCATGACGTGCCGACGCTTGTCGTTGCCTGTGTAGAGGAACTGACAAGAACGGGTACCTTTTTTTTTCTTGCCTTGACTTGACAGTGTCATTTACCCTCATCAGGTATCTACCAACAGGGGTTGTTTCGCACATTGCCTAGCCGCGATCGGCATATACAGTTGATTGACATCTACGACTCTAGCGCTGATTATGGGGCTAAATTCAGCATGCATGGACAGACCATGCCGGATATCTGCGCTGTCTTATCGACATTTATCTCCGCCCTCCCACATCCTCTCCTTGATCCAAAACTGTACGGCGGATTTTGGCATTGGTGTGTCAAACCCAGTGTGAAGCGTGAAGAGGTAAGGCGAAGCCAACAGGACGCAGAAGAAGAGGAGAAACGCGCTAGGGGCGAGCTACCGCCCATGCTTCCCATGTCCTCCAAACAGCACCAGAGACAAGCCCAGGACGACCTCCACCTAGGCCACGACGGCGATATCGAGCACCACCAGATCATGGTCGCACAGATAATCCTGCGCTTCCTGCCCACAGGCCAACTCTCCCTACTGATCTACCTCTGCGGATTTTTCACCCAACTTCCTCTTTGTCCGGAGAATGGGATACAGTTTGAGGATATTGCGCGGATCTTTGGGCATAAGATTTTTGGTGCGACGGCGAAGGTGTCGTCGCAGAAGATGATGGTGTGGTTATTATCGAGGTGGCATAATATCTCGGAAGGTCTCCTCACTGATGCATGCGGGATGTCGCGGCCGTCCACTCCTGCCCCCAACCAAGAGGAACTGCCTGCTAGTGAAGACAAGGGCGGTGCCAGCCCATTGGTGAAGACCCCCAGTTCGCGCCGCAGTCGTTCATCGGACAGCGATCGTTCCTCGTACTCGTCTTCTCTCCATGATCAAGCAGAATCCAGCACCACGCGGCACCGTAAGAAACGGAGCATCGAATCTACGCCAGAGTCAGGTGAGGAGGCACTGCCCACATCTCGCCGACATTCGAGGCGGGGTCGACTAGGTCTGTCTGTGTGATCTTTTAATCGTGTTCTTTGCCCCCAACACACATAAATATGTATAGGTCGTAGGAGTAGTGCGTTCACTTCGCACCGGAGGAAGACTTCTACACAGGAACTTTCAGATGTGTTCTCAAAGGGTGAGTGTTTATTGGACGGACGGGGTGGTATCTTATCTATTCGCAGCGTTCGCGAACGCACGAGTCAGCCCTCCGTCACCGAGATCGAAACTCCCTGAACGCATTTCGGGGGGTCGGCCAGAAAGTGTACTTGTCGATACTCGCGTGCGCCTTGCGCGTCTGCAAAGCGATCTCCAGCGCAATAGTTTGGTCGTTGTTGACGCTATTAAGGAATCTTTCAAGGCTAGTGATGAGGCGCGCTTGCTTGCTGAGAAGGTTGAGCAGCTGGAGAGGACGCTCGGGGAGAGGAAGTTGCATAATCCAGGTGCACTTGCCAGTACGAGGGAACCGCTGCAGGTTAGCATGTTAGAGGCGGAGTAACCAGAAGTTCGGGGATGGATATCGCATATTATATAGTGGTAGTAGGCCTTGGTACACGATTATAAAGGCGACACTGCTATTAATTGAATTGTAGTGTTGCGGATTTGAACGTGTGCGAAATCGATGTTTCGAATCGGTATCGAGGGTTCCATGTGTTGAGATATATATTACAAATTGCTGAATGGTTGTGTGCATAGTACTACTGGTACAGAGAACGTAGTAAAAACGAATGCCGAGTTCGGAAAGACAAGCTTCTTGGCAACTAAACACGCGCGTCGCGTCGTTTTCGCGACGAAACACGTTCAGTCACCGTTTGCCAGTACTGCTGCCCTTGCAGCCTTCTGTTTCTTCTTCCTTTCCTTTCTCTTCGCACTCCCATTCCTGCGCTTCCCAAAGTACGGGTTTATGATCTCCCTCAGCAACTCCTTCAGTAAGCCACCTTGATACGCATTCTGCTTTGGAAAGAATTTTCCCGAATTGAGGGTATGCGCTGTCAACTCCCCCAAAGATGCAAACAGCTTCACGGGTTTCCCAGTCCTAGCTGAATCGACCAGGTCCACGAGGTTGACATGGGTATCCCAAACGCGCTACACAAGCAACTTCAGCCTGCCACTGCCTGCACCAACTGAAATATCCACAAACCTCACGACACCCCTGAATCGTATCCGGAACAGGAACAATCCGCAACACATTACACAAATTCTGCCAGTTGGAAAGATCGTTCCCGTCAGTCCCGAAACGCTCGTTGAATTCCTGAACGAGCGCGTCTTTGAACCCCTCGCGTACTTCGCGCCTCACTGGGTCTTGGGTGGTAATTTTCATGACTTTGATGAGGCGGTCAAAGTTCTTGTTTGAGGACTGGTTCTCATTGAATGAGAAGGATGCGAACTGGGCGAAGAAGGCGGCGAGGGGCATGTCGTCCACGGGAGGTGGGGTGGGCGTGTTTCGCTATATGTTTTTTCGTCAGAAATGATTCAAGGGAGTTGGACGGGACTTACGTCTGAAGCAGAGGACATGGTGGATGGAAGGGGTTTATGCTAGTAGGACGAAAGATGGGAGACACCCCTGTACCGCGCCACCCAGTGGCATTGTGAACGAACTCTTATGTAAGGAATATCGAACCTCGTGGATTACGTGCATGCCCACGAAGAAGCCTGCGGTGAGGATCGTCGTCAGCTAGATATGGTAACTGACCCACAAGTGATGATGATAACGCTGGCAGGATTCAATAGCCATGGAACAATATGAATCGGCATTTGGCGAATCTTCGCCTAGAAGCCGGATTTACTATGAACCAAGAAGTAACGGCCTTGTAGATCGTGTGGTTCTCCACCGCGAAAGTTATCCAGCTAGTATTGCTCATTGCACGGCATACCACGACTTGCACAAAGGACAGCAGGACGAGAAGAACTGTTACCTTGAGCGAAGGCACACTCCCACGGACGGCGTACTGAAGGACGCTTCCTGCACTCACATATCACGCCCATGCGCGAGTTCTAATACAATTACAGGCACGGGTGAATGGTATTGGTGTTCGAATTTGAAGAGAGCCTCGTGTAAAGGGGGTGGACGTAACCCGAGGATACACCTTTTCTGCCGCGACTGCACGGATGCCATGAGGCAACCAAGATTATGTACATGTAGTCCTTCTGATCAAGAAGTGACCAGGGAACAAGCCCTTGTTTCAAGGCACACGCCTAAGGATATCGACGGTCGACTGTGGGGCCAGTGTGATTAGCTTCATAAATAAATATTTGAAACATTACGAGAAACACACTTTGCCGAGTCTCGTCTTTCTTGTGACATCGAAGTGGATGATATTGTGCAGTGATGACGCACAACAACGGGTTGTGTCTGGGGTGTGTATGAGTGGGTGTTGACGACCCTCCGCAGCCCATGCGTTTGCCGATTCGCCTGCGTGGGCCTACAGAGACTACCGCGAGGCTACCAGATTCGATGCGCTCACTTACCACAGGGACGATTCATTTCCACATCACGTTTAGAGATCAGAACTATAAGTATTCAGGTTTCTGGGCATACAAGTGATGTTAGTACAATTTAATACTTCGTAGCTGTTGGCACGGCATTCCACACAAAACGCGAGCCTCATTGGTAGATGTTCAACGAATTGAACTCAAAATAAGCATTCTTGAACGCTGATGGGTTGTTGTTCACGTAGTCTGTCAATGTGAGATGAGGTTTTCAAGATATTCACTAGAGGAGTAGATACTTACCGACACATGTAGATGGGCATCCAGAATTAGCGTAAACTGAACTGCTGCCTGCCCAGTCTCCGCCTGGTAAGCCACATTTATCAGGTTAAGTGAATATTCAAAAACGACGATGATCACATACAGAATGTAAGATTGATGATGATGTTGTGCGCTCCAAAATGAGTGGAGAAATCGCAATGAGTATTGGGAAAGTATGCGGCGGGTGTCCCCTTTAAAATCGTGTTCGATTAGGAATTCAAAGCCTGCAGGAATAGCGTACCCAATTGCTAGTATTGACGTTTGACCCAGGAGACTTGACATCGCTTGGAACAGAGCTACTGGTCCTCTCCCAAAAGAAAATCTTGATGTAAGTTGAGCGCCTTTCTATCGCATACCTGGTTTCCTGTTATTCTGGCAGAGCTGATGACCAACATGGTATGCATACCAGCCACCTCCGTTATCGTTAAATTGCGGGCCATAACTCTTGTTGTCATTGATCTTGACCCCACACCCCGCGTTGCCGTTATCGTATGCATAGCAGTCTGTACCATCGACGGTGCTATATTCAATTTTGTATCAGAACCACCAAATATCTAGAGACTCGATAAATGACCTGACCCTGTCATTGAGCCAGAAGAGGGCATGGTGCAATCTGAAGACCGATTTTAGTACCCATAATTTTCGTCCCTCGAACGTGATCTTACTGGAGCCCGTGTGTAGACTGCATTTATTGGGGGTCTGATCATTGACGCCTTCTACGATGTCCACTTCGCCCTGTGACCCTACATTATAACAGAAACAACAGACATCAATCTGAACATACTTGATTCGGCCAGTCTGCCCCTACTTCCTGTGATGAATGTTATTAAAAGAAAATATCCTGCGAATGAGACAAACCCTGTTGAATTAATTGCATCGTGGTGCACTAGTCAGACGTCAAACACTGAGACGGTGAGTCATACTAACCCTGACCCATAGTCAGCTTTAAGTCAACCGACCACAAGAGATTGCACACACAAACTGCTGGCCATGTTCCACAACCTTGCGGCATATGCGCAATGTCGAAACTGAATAAGAGTAATAAAATTCTTCGCACTCGTGCCGCAAATCTGCGTAGACGTACATTGCCACGTGAGTCTTGTACTGGGAAGTTGACTCGATCCGAAAAGATTTTCTTCCCGAGCCGGAGGAAGACAATTTCGTTGTATAGTCCGCTCGGAGCGTAAGTTTATTATTAGCCACTGAAACGAGTCCATCTGCTTTGGCAGTACTCTCGTTGACATATGTCCTGGGATGGTGGTTTGAATCAGCCCTCAGATACTGTAATTCAAGAGATGTCTTACACTCTGCCGTGGGTGGGGTCCGAGATGGCTTGGAAATTAAACGCGTCAAGGAAGCTCTGGCCTGTGAGCTGGCTCGACCTTTGGTATGTCGCACCCAACGTCATTGTTGCAGTGAGGACCAAGGGGACGGAGAACAGAAAGTCGATACGCATGATGACTAAAAGAAGATTCTTCAGCCAGTGACTGAGGGATTTCTGGATCATGATTTAACTGCCTTTATAGCAATGAAAACCCATGACCGATCTGATCACGTCTCCCAGTGCTCTTACCTGTAAGGAGTGAAAATACTGGACAGTGCGCAGTCAACATAACAACGATATGGAATGGTCAGAGGCATGTGCTCCATAACAACGCCACCCAGCAAGGATGTAGCTGGTGCTTTTCCGAAACAATATACCCCTAACACTTGACATGGATAATTATTGTCAGCCCGGACGATGAATAAAGGATAGGCTGGAGTCAAAATTTGACAAGCCTCAAAGCCGGGTAGCTTCGGAAATTTGGAGCGCCCGTATAACTAGACGGGTGTTTTCGATTTGTGTAATCCCTGTCCTATCTTAAGATAAATCAGCTCGGACAATCGCACCATCATGAGCAATCTCATCGGAAAGATAACTTACACTGCTGCACGTTAACCCCAAGTCGTTTGGCGAGTTCCTGCAAATAATTTAAGAAAATAGAAAGGGAGCGTACAAATCTGTGTTAGTACCACTGAAGTCACGCTTGTGGCCGATAACGGCGAATGGTGATGGATATACACACTTTAAGCTCCGAGAATACACATGGACTCGGTCTTGCCTCGTGCTCGCCTTCTGACTACAGGTGACTGGGGAATAGTACTGCCAGTTCCACCGAAGAACAATTTTGAAGGAGCACACTTTAGAAATGCACATTACGGTTCGTCGTTCTATTTCTGCCATATTTGATAGTATCATCGAACTTCCCCGAACCAGGTACTCCTCTATCTTAATCGCGCTTGATCAAGTGACAGTGTGTGGCCATATTGCATGTGAAAATTTCAATTCAATGACCATTGAGTGGTTGGGAGTAAGAAGACACTGCACCTGGGAATGTTTACGCTGCATGCAAAAGTTTGTATTACATAAGCCGCGGGGCAGGTCTTTGGTACGTGTCAGTTTTGTTATCTTATCTTGCTCAACATTTACTTAACCTGAGCATGATCGATTGATTTCGTCCCAGTAATATGACAGCGCAAACGAGGGACTCCCGGACTCCATTCGCAGATACCTGATCAAGATACCATGACGAAACTTCAAACAAAAATTTAATTACATGTTCTTATGTGTTAGTGAGTGGTGTAAGTATCTCATACGTCACTGCCAGACGACAATTGTGTACGCTCCTGGAACGCAATCGTAGCCATGCTAGTTCCTTCCTCGGAGTTGGTCACCAACTTAGCGTGATATTCTCGAATGCTAAAGACGAGGCGTGGTCCCACCACAAACATCTGCACGAGTGAGACAAGTTGAAGAATGCCGCAATAAATCTGAGCTCCAACGGAAGATGAGTCCTATTGAAACATGAGTGTTCAAACGCAGATGAGTCACATAGACCGGCGTACCATAACCTTTGGAGACAGGAAGCCAAGGTTGAAGCAAGAAACAGCAACAAAGCTAACACATACAGAAGTTCAATGGAGAGATCGTCATAACCACACCACCCACTCACGCTGCAAAATAAAGTATGTGAGTCTTGATTAACATCGTGAAACAATCCTCGATGGTCCATCCTGTAGATGGTGGTTGCAGTTCACGGAAGTGTTTTATAACAATCCAGACGGCAAGACCCAACGCGAGAACCTCCCATATAGTGGCGAGTATCCAAATCTCGGCCATCCGACGTTGATCGCCTCCATCAACCTTGTAAACGCATTGAGAAGTGCCGAAGAGGACGAGCACGTCTGGTGTTCATTGCATGAGCCTAGTGCACTTGTATCTGGTATTCTGGTATTAAAACTTACCCACTGAAACAGAGCTGCTTGCTATTGCAGCCATAGCTCCGCAAGTGATAGTGACAATAAAAAAGATTACAATGAGAAAGATGAGTATCTTTCTCGACCGCTGGTACATGGCATGTAACCGAGTGATCATGACGACTTGCATTATATTTCAGTCAATTTGATGTAACTGAGATACTGCAGCTGAGTGACTTACCGCCCAGCAAGGAATTTACAACGAACGACGCCCACAACAGTGCGAAATTTGTGACATTGCCTGACAAAGCCCATTAGTTGTTGATGAATTTCACAGGACTGAACACTTCAAGAAACCCACAACTAATTCGGTCAATGAATTGGACCAAGAAAAGTGCTCGAGAATCTCACTCACCCCTACATAGAAATACAGTTAGTTTGCGAGCATCAGCGCAAAATACTCACCAAGTCTGTCGTCAAGACTCCTGGGAGACCTACTGCATACCATCAGTCAGATAAAACGAATGCAGTGTAATGTGCCACGAGGAGACATACACAGCATGTTGTTCCTGATTGTTAGAGATTATTAAGTTATCGGCCCAGTTCAGCTCACTGCCGACTTGCTAGAGATGCAAACTTACACAGTATATTATTCCAATGTAGCGCGCCTAGGATATTGTCAGGACATATTGTCAAGTGCGCTCATGACATACGCTGATGTATAGAGCATTCATCAGAGATCTGCGTCGCCTCTGCCCGAATTAACTGTGTCTTTCTGATATGAAGCTGCTCACCCAAACCAATTCAAACTAACAAAAAACATTCTAGTGAAAAAGCTGCTCCAGTGTTGGGATCAACCTACCTCTTGGCAGAATGTCAGTGCTAGAGGATATTGTAGTCAATCAACGATTCAAAAGAGAAACCGCTCACCCCAGTCGTATACCACGGCAGTGCATGATGCAACTGCAAAATCTCGGTCAGAAACAGCCAAGACACATCACTGATACCGTCCCGTTTGCTCTCCACGAACCTACAAAATAGCTGAAAACACGATCCATAGTGAATGGCCACGAATCGGGGTCACTTGGGACCAAGGGCATACTGCAACAGTCTGCAAGTATATCGTTGGTGAGTGGCGAACTTGGTGGACGTTTGGGTTTGAGTAGACCTATAAGAGTGTTTAACGATAGAAATGTCACCATCCAGCATTATATCCGTTTTGAATGATGCAGTGAAGGTCCAGGCCTTATGTTGCCTTGGCTCGCGCTTATTCTTGCCACACTCGTCCTAGGTCAGGAGTAGCGTTCGCGTGAGTCCATCAGTAATTACCAAAGTAGTCACTTGGTAGGTAGATATTGACGAGTTCGGCTGTCGGTCAGTACCAGTTCACGATAGCAGCATTCTTACAGATTCCCCTTTTGCTGCAGTTGAAAGTTCACCCGGCCCACCGCCTTTAACTGTGACCGAGGGACGCAGCATCATGCTCTGAATCTTGCCAACATTCACAGCCAAGTGGATTCGAAGATCAGGGTCGGCAACCTTTGGCTTAACTTGTTCTTGCTATTCATGGTCGTCGAATTTGTGTGCACCATGCGTGGCCACAATACGGTGAGGAATGTCGTCTGGGTCTCTCTCGCAAATGGTTCGATATCCAATATTCGGTGATCGCTGTCACTGGTGTCGAGCAAGTTGGGTTCGAGAACTTCGAGACTCCGACGAGTTGAATCCAACTATGTTTGGGTGTGTTTGTATTCTACAAAAGTTGGTGTCCAAGACTCCAAGTCCTCGCTCAGCGTTTACTCAGCATCATGATCATAGACTGCTAATGACACCACCGTGATAAGCCTTACTCACTCTCTGTACTTTCAAGCAAATGGCACGAACAAGTGCCGGCGCAAAGTCAACAAGATGCGTGGGATCACTACAAACGCCGACCTAGTCGAGTAGTCATGACTTGATGCAGTCCCGTTATCTGGCCGACGTTTGGGTGCGTGTGTTGTGCACACGTAAGTTATACGCCTTGATGTGGTACACCTGTCTCCCACATTTACGTCTGTCTGTAAGGTGGCTTTGCACATGATGTGTAAGTAAATTGTCTGTCCATCATGATATGTGACGTCCCAACTCATGAGGCTCAAAGAGTATCCTTTCCCGTGATCTTGGACATGACATGAGGCATTCAAGCGCTCCTTCATATAAAGGCCCCCCTACCTGACTATATTCGCGTGGTACTTGCAACTACGTCATGTCATCTAAGGTGTGCTACAGTTATTCACGGACCGCTAGTTGTCGCTTCGGCTCCCAGTGCAGGTTTGCGCATGACGAAGGGTTCGAAGTCACCGATGATGTAGGTCTATTAGCCACCTTCGATCTCACAGATAGGCTAAGACATTATACATCTAGAGCAACAGACGCGGAACCATGCATGAGCGCTCCCAAACATATGCACAGACACCTCTAGACACCTTTTTTGCAACATATCCCAAGTTCGAATATGATTCGTCTGCGTCAGCTCCATTGGAGTTTTACCGGATGTGCGACGAGTTTGTCTGGGATAGGGAAAACAAAGAGAGAGAACAAGCTTCCCGTGATTTCAAGGATGCCCTTGTGAAACAGTTCAACGACATATACGGTACGGATGTGAATGATCTCTCCTCATGGCGCACTTTGTGTCAGATCGTCCACGTTTCACCGATTCCTGATACTCTTGCATCATGCCGCGAGGTAGAAGCTTATATTTTCATCGTCTGCGTTATACTGACAGGTTTTAGGCGGTCAAAGCCACTCATGTCAATATTGTTGACTTGGTCGATACCAAAACGACCGGGGAGCCAGTGACGGTATTCGTTTCGGAGGTGGACCTGAGCGAGTACACCATAACGACGGGAAAGTTCTTTCCAAGAGATAATGCATATGCTGGTGGTCTCTTGAGGTACCTGCTCCGCCGTATCATAAATCCCAGACAAGAACGCGTGTCTAGGTCTGGTAACAAGATGCAGAGCAGGCGTAGGCGTCGTTAGACATTACTTCCAAATTCTTATGTTATTCCTGCACACGTAGGTGCCGTTGTAACTTGTAAGCCTATAGTTGACTTCGACTCAGTTTGTGGTGCACATTACCAGATAAATTCTCAGACACTAGCGAGGAAAATGACTCAGGAGATTTCATGTGTGCCTAGCTCTGTCGTACGGTCGTGTGGCTTCGGGAGGTTTTGTAGCAGCGGAATGTTGCGGGACTAATCACGATGCGGCCGAGGTTGCTCTGGACAGTACTCACTCCAGATTCCAGAAACACACGACCAGTCACGGTCAGCAGCCGCTGTCGCTTTATGTTTTTCTTCCTTCCCTCTCAGCACGCTCATTCAAAGTCATTTCTGTGATGCGGCTAAGCAATTCCAGCAAGGACTCCCAGTCGACATCGGCCCGGGTATCGCAGACAACAATCGTGACCGTTAAAAGTTGACGAGGAATCGTGAATTCATCAACCTGACGAAACTCCAGTATCCCATCTGGAACGGTAACAATTCGGAATCGCAGCCACAACACACATTCTGCCAGATGACTCAGATCGTTCCTAAACATGTATTAAATTCCTGCCCGAGGTTGTCCTTGCACTCGCTTGCCGCCCTTTTTTTCAGGTCAGTTGACATTGAATGGGAATGACTCGACTTAGGTGGAAAACACGGCAAGGGCGTGTCGTCGACGGGATGCTTTGTATGTCGACGAGGATCTTGCATCGAGATACACTACAGCTTACCTCTGCACCAGAGAATGAAGAAGTGCATAGAATCCGACAGATTGGCTCGCTAGAGTCTCTGTTCAACATACTTCCTTTCGTGTCGGTACCTTCCAAAAGGCCATTCATCAAGGGCGGGCTCCTACCACATCATAGACGACAGAACAGCTTCAGAGAAAATGCTCCCAGATAGGCCCATAATCAATTTACTGTTCATTGTGCAAACTAGGCCGCCGGTGACGACACTACCACTATTTCTGAGCACGCGGACGATTCATCTCGGCCTCCGAGGATTATCCCGGTCGAGCGACAAAATATTGCATCATGTTGATGTAGCAGTGTTTTAAGCACACGAAATCCCACAGTTCATCAGTCTAGTCCAAACTCTTATCAATGATCTAGCTCTTTACTTGTAGATGAGACCACGATGGCACCTCTAACGATCCTTGTCGCGTCACACACTGACTCGATCTACACGCTATCCTTTGATCCAACACCATCGACAGGATCTCCGGCGCTCGAACTCCTTGCTCGAACACCCGTTGGGTACCATCCGTCGTGGATCGCATCTCATCCGTCCGATAAATCCATCATATATACAGGGCTTAAGCAGGCAGATGGAGAAGTCGTTGCGATCAAATATGGCATGGGCGGAACCGTCAAGGGGGGAGAAGTGGTGGCCAGGGCCAAGAGTGGTGGTGCAGGCCCTTGCACCCTACTTGCCACAGAGGACGAGCTTATAATTGGGAATGTAAGTTCGATTCAACGTGTTCAAAGTTGTGAAATATCCCTTTCTTGCACTCATGTCTGCACCCAGTACACCTCGGGCACAATCGCAACCCTTCCGATATCAACATCCACCCCTTACATCCTTTCACCGAACCCATGGACGCTATCAATGCCGTTTGAACATGTGGGCCGAAACAAAGCTCGCCAATCTTCATCCCACCCCCATCAAATCATCTTCAACCCACTGAATCAAACCGAGAAAGAGCTCCTAGTCCCTGATTTGGGTGCAGATAAGGTCTGGAGACTCATCAAACGAGGTGATGGTGGGTGGGCGATTTGCGGTCATATTGACTTCGAGGCAGGTGGTGGCCCACGACATGTCGCAGCTCGAGGTCTGTCACTCACTTTGACTTCTGAAATCGTGTTGATCATTACAACAGGAACTTCCCTTTACACGCTATTGGAGCTCACCTTGAAGCTTGTTGTACACACACTCCCTCCGCTTCCGGCGCCACCCGCCCCGCTTACATCTCTTTACACGCTTTCTGCGTTACCGATACCGGATACCATGACGGCAGCGGAAATTCTGCTGCCCGAACCTAACACATCCTTCCCTGAAACATTCATCTACACATCGAATAGAGATGACCCTCATTCAGAGGGCGACACTATTGCAATATTCTCTCTCGCTGCCGGAGAGGGCCAGCCAGAGCTTGTGAACGAAGTCCGTACCGGACTAACTCATGTTCGGGGCATGGCGTTTGGAGGCGACGACGATAAGTATTTAGTTGTGGGTGGTGCAGAAGGTGGTGGAGTGAAAGTATTTGAGAGGATTGATGGTGGCAAGGGACTCGAAGAAATCGCGAAGCTCGGTGCAGACGTTGTAGGATGTCCTACTGGCTTCTTATGGTATTGAAACTTATCGTGAAGTCACGATGTGAATGAAAGTAGTCGACCTAAGCCTGCTCGCCAGATGGGGCGCAAAGTAATATTTATGGAGTCTGCAACATCAGGTTGAGGATGATGCCAGTATGATATGCTGTAATGTCCGATAACACGGGCTTTCGGTGATACCATCATCATTACAACAAAACAAGATGATTGGAGCAGATATAATTACACAGCAAGATACCAGCTTAACTCCATCAACCAATAACGCCCTCTTCTCTTAGCTGGATGATACTGTCAGCGTCCAACCCTAATTCTCCCAAGATCTCATTTGTATGTGCACCCAGATCAGGCCCTGCCCATCTAGTCTTCGCGTCGCAGCTTTCGAGCACAGGAAACACTCTCGGCATCTTGACTTTCCATCCCTCTCCCTCTCTACCAACCTCTACGTCCTCCACTGCTCCTCTGGCCTTTACTTGTTCGCCTTCCACAATCTCTTTCACACCGACTACTCGTCCGACAGGAACACCAGCGCTCTCGAGAATAGTCAGAACTTCTTCAACCCGCCGCTGACTGGTCCACGCTGAAATAGCTTCTTCGATCTCACCTTGTCGTGCGACGCGATGGTGATTGTGAGCATACGACGGTCCTATGAGGTCTTCACGGCCAATGGCATGCATAAGTCGTGCGTAGAGTGTATCTCCATTTGCGCCGATGATTATGTATGTTGGTGAAGCGGGTGTTGATGATGATGGGAGGCAGGGGTATGCATTAGTAGGAACTATACCGGTCACCGACGAACCTGATGGTCCGCGGACCTGTGAATACGAAGATTGGACATGATTCAAACGGACGCGCAGTGAGTTCTTACCTTGCCTTTGCGGTCATACTCGGGAACTATGCCTTCCATCAGGTTCAACATGCTGCAAAGTGTAGTGTTCAGTGGTAGTCGTAAAAAGTGATGAATTTTTACCTTTCCATGATGCTGACATCGACCGTCTCACCTCCTTGCTCCCCTCGTGAAGCCTTTTTTTGCTTCGACAACAATGCCAGCACCTGGGGAACGTCAAGACATGTACAGCCCACATGATTAGCCTCTCACAGTGCCAAACGCTGCGTGTAGACCAGCAACAGAGTCACCAAGACTGATGTTGGGTCTCGTCGGAGGTCCCAAAAGCAGTCCGGTCTTCGGATCTGGCTGTCCATTTATAAAGCGAAATCCCGACTCGGCCTCGCATACAGATGCATATCCTGGTCGTGAAGCCCATGGACCTGTTTGACCATATCCGCTTATACGGGTGAAGATCAGGGAGGGATTCTCCCTGTGTAACTCCTGTGGTCCAAGACCCCATTTTTCCAGGGCTAACGATACCCTGAAAGTTAGTGCAGATATACAATCACGCTGACGCAACTCACTTCCAGGTTTGAAGTTTTCGACTATGACGTCGCTTCTTACAGCTAGCCGCTTCACAATTCTGTGATAGGATTTAAAATCGAGATGACCGAGCCTTGGTGTTCAACGTACTCTCTTCCTTGCTGTTTCCTCATGTCAATAGCAATGCTCTTCTTGTTTCTCGCAAGGCTTCGGAACCAAGGGCTCGTTCCGTCGATATCAAGTTCGCGCCATACTCGTAGTGGGTCTCCGGTTACAGGCGGCTCAACCTTGATTACCTCTGCACCAAAATGTCTTTTACAGTCCTGCAAGATATCAAGCCGCTCTTTCAAAAACTCACCCTAGCAATTGGCCACAGAATGGGCCTGCAATGAGTTGTCCAAGCTCAAGAACCCGGATTCCTGACAATGGGAGGTCGCCTGAAGGAGTGGGCAGCGCATCTGCAGCAACGGTAGACATTTGCGAAATCATCACACGTCTACTGGAGCTTGTCCAATTGACCTTGAATGCGCTCGACCAGCTAGGTAGTGTCAGGGCCATTAGTATCAATTGTGAAGTTTTGATTATAAGTGTGATTTCGCGTTCGAACGTGAGCGAACACTATGCGTGAAATCAGCCTGAGGACGTTGGTTGAACGGTAACATCGAACGGTACAGGAGCCAAATGTATTCTCGAAGCGGGCCGCCGTGCTGTCATTAGTAAGCGCACCTGAGACGGAGTCGTCCTATTTGAATTCACATCTTTCTGATTCTCATAACATTCTCATCCACTATATATCCAGTGCTGCCAGTACTAGCACTAGTCACAATGAAAATCCCGCGTCATTATGATCGTATTCTGCGTGAGCGTGAGCTGGCCCGGCACCTTTGACCCAGTCTTCAAATCCTTCTGCACCTCGACGCAATCTCAACTAGACGCCCATAGTCAGGCAATCTTAAGCTCTCAAGAAAGATGCGCAACTCACAAACTGAATCACTCGTCGAAGTTGGCAGTTTCGTCAATGCCTTAGGTGCGTCTGACAGCACTTGCATTTACTTGGTGATAAGTGTAGCTCGCGCAGACGGGATGCTATGAGGTCAATTCAGGAAACATGGCAAGTACTCAACTGACTTGGAAATAGGTTTTACCATCTCACTTTACCGAGCATCCTTGTCACCTGATGCTCGTGTGTAGTGATATTTACTTGGGAGACTCAATCCAGTGACCAACTATGGACTATAAGAGTCATGTCACGACGAAACATAAATGAATACCATCAAGTCTGGTCGGAAGGTGGGCTCTGTGGTTCGAACTTTGTGCTGCATCCGCATTCGCATTATTCTGTGGCGACTGAGAAATAGTAATTTCCACAGGGCAAGAGTGGAACAATGACTGCAGATCTGTTCTGGGCCACCGGGTCATAATCTGTGGTCCAACCCACAATGTGCATCTGTTATTGTGGACGTGACCCGCAGGCCACACTTATCGAGGCAAGCATTTAAGGCAGGGCTCCTTCTAACCAGCTCATCATCTTCCGAACCCATCATGAAGTCTTCTATCTGCTATCCATTTAGCGTCCTTCCTGTTGAGATTGTTCTCATGATCGTCAAGTACGCGGCAAAGCCGACGTTTTCCCAGAAAGAGGAATATAATGATCAAAATCCCTATGCACATGCCCTCTCCCTATGTCTCGTCTCTCGACTTGTGAGACTCACCGTCCTCCCTGAATTCCTCCACACCGTCTTGCTCCCTACACGTCGCAATTTAGAAGCGTTCGCATCTGCCCTGGAGTTGCAGAAAAAGTACACCGAGGACAAAAGCCATCTTGCCTTCGACTATACACGTGCAGTACAGAGGTTGTGGCTTGCCGGTGCTGGAACAAATCCCACATTGGACGATGGGCTGAAGCAGCGCATAACCACGCTGCTTCCGGTGATACTCGCTGTGCCGACGCTTGCCGTTCAGCCCGGTTATTTGTCTCTCATTGATGAATCTGTGGAAGGTTTGCAGTCCCTTCGCACGGATCCCAATGTCGACCACGGACCCTCCCCTGTTCCTGGGAAAACCCTGATTGTAACGGTGGAGACTTACCTGGTCAGCCACCAGACCTTCAAATACATTCGCCAAAAACCTGTCAAAAAATCAGGTTTCCTTGCATCAATCTTCCATCTCACCTACCTGATTGAGCTGAACCCTGACTCTGACCGCTTTCGTGATATCAGCAAGGGCATCACAACCCCAGATTTCTTTTTGATTATTTGGATGGGCGACATTCAGTGGAATTGTATGAATAACATTAAAACCTTCTCGGTGGTCTATCCACATCTGGGTCTCCCCCACAAGGTCGCTTCATTTTTCAGACCAGAAGGTGTAGACTTGCATGTGCAACGGCTCACGGTGTCTGCTCCCGTGGACATGCAAGACCCTGAATCCTTCCCGTGGGTGACAGCACCATTTCCTATCACCCTTCCTGGAGAGGAGAGTGCTCCAACGAAAGGTCTTTCCTTCAAGGTTACGCATGATCAAGGTCACTTTCAGAGGTGGGATTTCACATGGGAGAAAGTTTGGGCCTGCGGTTTAACTGACTGATGAGGGGTACAAAGAAGATGAGAGGTTGTGATGACTTTTTTTGTATATGTACTCGTTTACGATTGTAGATTTACCTTAAGCCTTCACAATTGCAAGGGGGCCCATCAAAATCATGTGAGCGATTAGTCATTATAAATTCTATGCATGCGGGCGGGCGGGAGTGTCGGCCTCTCGCAACTTGAATATATGATTATTCTTTTTCTAGTCGTCTCATCAAAGTTTGACCATCATTTTTTTCTAATCAATACATTATAAACGTATGCTTTGATCACCTACTACTCGAACCACCATACCCTACACTAGTCCTCATCGCACCTAGATTAGATGACCCCTCCCCTCTATCCTGACCAGCCACAGGTCTGCTTCTCGAGAGGCTACCCGGCAATCGCCTCTCTCGCTCCCAGTCGTACTCCCGTGACTCCGACGGACGATTCAAAAGATGATTTCCCAGCGCCCCAAGTGCAGCGCCAGTCCAAAACCCTGGCTGCCATTGCGAGCTGTTGCCTGAACCGGCATCTTTGGTGTATGGTGGGGGCGGGCTAGTGTAATAAGAGCCATCTGGCCCTGGTCTATTTTGCCTATCGCCAGGATATGAGGGAGGACTGACGTGGTTGGCATCTGACCTGTTGCGACGCAAGCAAGGTTGGATAAAGCTGTAGATTATAATGCCCAGGACTACGATCCATACAAACATGAAGAAGATACCGGAATAATCAAGGTCTGATTAAGTAGGGAATAAGTAAGCGTTGGCAGACGAGTGTGCTCAAGACTTACTGCTGAACCATGGTCGGGTGTAGAAGTGAGACCAGCTTGAGTCAACATCGTCGTAGAGAGTATTGGGGAGTTGAACGAGGTTGTATTCAAGGGAACATGATCCTGTGTGATAATTGTGAGGCTTTGTGGGCACCCGACGTGGATCAGAATCAGACCTTTCATGACGTATGGATCACCAGGGCCATTCCATCCCTCGCAGGAGACCTCGACCCGACCAAAACGTAAAGAGGACGGCAGGTCTGCCTCACACTGCAAATGTTGTGTCAAACCCGCTGTATAACTTCAATAGAGCTTACTAGAGTCTAGCAGTCTCTCAAACCATAAACATTAAACAGTGAACACTCACCTTCCAATCAACATCCGTACCCGACCCTCCAATATTACTGCAGCGTACAACATCCGGCTGATACAACCCGCACGCCTTCCCAATGCATACCAGCTGAGCAATAGGACTGGTACGCCGCGCTGCTGTTAGCGCGTTTTTATAGAATGTAAGACCAGGGATGGCCTCCAAAGCGATGCGGGACATGAAATATCGTTGAGTGAGCCTTGCCTCAAGTTCAACTGCTCAAAATACAAACACAAGTTTTAAAGCGTTGTGCAGCGCATATACGACGTGGTGGTGAAACGTGTTGTTCGATGACCATATGAGTAGACGCGCATAACCGCCGGTTAACTGATCGGTAGCTTTTTCGGCTTTGCACGACCCTACAGTCAGTCACGTCTGCCAGTGACTAGTCAGACTAGTGACTACTTACCAGCTGCTACTACCAGCTGGCTCCATAGGCACATCCCACTAGGCTGCGACAATCCACTCAAGGCTTGACAAGTTACATGGTTGACTGGATCTCTTTGGCTTCAAAGGCTTTATTGCTCCTCATTCTTGTCTACTCGTCGTCTTTTATGTTTTCGTCAAAAAAATGGAGTCCAGAAGGGTTGGTGAGCCAAAGAAGTCTTCCTCGCAGATTTAGTGACTCACACGCATGGCCCCAGCACGTCTATATCACGGGCGGCAGTCAAGGTCTCGGACTTGCACTCGCCAAACTCGTCGCACGGAAAGGCGCCCACGTTTCTATAGTAGCAAGAACCCAAAGCAAACTCGACGATGCGTTAAAGGAGCTCGAGGTTCGTGTCTGTGTGATTAAACTCTCCGGTTGTTCTGAATGTCATACACAGGCCAATCGTCAAAGCCCGGACCAAGTATTCAAAGCCTTTTCCTTCTCCCTCAACACCGCGGAGGAATCTGCAGCTGCTCTTCAAGCTGCCAGCGATGCACATAGCGGAAAAGTCCCGGATGCTGTCTTCGCATGTGCAGGCGCTGCAAAGCCGATGTACCTCCTCGAAATGCAACCAGAGGACCTCTCACGTGGAATGGCGAATGGGTACTGGGTACAGGCGTGGACTGCATTCGTGAGTCGACTGTTCAATTATTTTTCATATCATGGACAAGAACAATGTCATCTAGCGAATATTGAACAGGCTGCTGCTAAACAAATGGTGCGCGAGAATAAGAAGAAGGGCAAGATCGTACTGGTGTCTTCGACGCTTGGATATATGTCTTTGATCGGATATTCTTCGTATTCGCCTGCAAAACATGCTTTGCGCGGTGAGTAATGGCTGTCTACTTGTGGGGTGATGCTGATGATATGGCTTGGTAGGACTGGCTGATTCGTTGCATTCAGAACTAATGCTCTATGGCATTGATACTCACATCTTCTTCCCTCCGACAATGTATACACCTGGCTTTGAAGAAGAAAATAAGACGAAGCCGGCTATTACTAGAACGATTGAGTCGACGGATGAAGGTCTGACAGCGGACCAGGCTGCTGCTGGATTACTTGCAGGTACGTCGCCTCATGAGACCACGACCACAACTTTAACGCTAACTTTTGGCCTGGCTAGGTGTCGAGAAAGGTCACGCACATATCACCGCTGATCTCATCACAAGTTTGTTCCGAGCTTCGACACGTGGTTGTGCGCCTAGGAGCAATGCTGCCCTCGATTTTGTGTTGGATTTGGTTGCTCATGTATGTTTTCGTCTTACGCGTACTTGGGCTCGTTGTTGACGACTGACTGTAGGTTGGGATACCAATTTGGAGACGTTCGGTTGATAAGCAAGTGCTTGCGCATCGTGTTGAACATAGGGAGTACTTGAGGAGTAAGGGATTGGTCGATTGAGGCTGGAGTTTGCATTCTTACTAAGTACGAAGAATGAGCACGTGTTCAGAATAAGGTCTATGTCCGTTTTGAGCAAAGTGTAACTCACGCCTTTCTTCTCTTCGCACTTATCGAGGCTCGATATCATCGATAGTACTTGCGGCTC
>KN835304.1:0-54597 GCA_000827255.1 Suillus luteus UH-Slu-Lm8-n1
ACGATCCAGATTGTGCTTGAGCAAGGTATGCCTTTGCCTCTTCGGCGTCGAAAAGTTCTGGAGGGAGGCGCTCGTTTTCAATGTCTGACCTGTAGGAAAATGTCATAAACACCGAGAGCGTAAGCAAGAAGATGTTGTACGTACGCATCCTCGAAGCCAGAAATGGCATCTTTAATGCCCTCCGAGTCCGTACCCAGGGCCAGTGTGCCGTATGGTAACTTGCTAGAACCAAATATGCTCTTGAGCTCCGAAACCTTCTCCGACTCCTCTCTATAACAGATTCGTCAGACTGGCACAACGGGTAGACAAGGACCCCATACCGAAGCAGAGCAAACACGCGCGCCATCCGTCCAACTGCAAGGATCTTGTTTTCGATGATCTTTCGCCTCTCCACCGCCTCCTCGGGGTGGGTTACTTGTGAAACAACATTTTCTTCGTCAGACTCCTCAAGCTCTTCTTTGCTGCAAGTGTTTAGTACAGCAACAAGCATATGAGTCCGTGACTAAATGCGCCGCTCAGTTCTGAACAGATGCTGAGGATAAGCTCCGTGAACGTACTTTTCTCTCCCACAAAGGGCAAACTCCAAGTAAACACGTCCATGAAGTTAGGTAGCCAGTACGGATGAGGCGTACAGTTAAACTGCCGAATGTTCATCACGTTGCTCTCGTACATAGTATCATTATTTACACTTGTACGGAATCTGCCAATTGTGGCCACTTGTCATCTACCACCACATATGACTTCTAGCACCGCATTCAAGTCCTTCTCGCTAGCGAACGACATATTTGAAGTTTCACCTCAAGATGAGATATACGCCTTTGATGTCGAGGCTAATAAGCGGATAAACCGAGAGGCACCATGGGACAAGGAGTATGTCAGCGACCCCATATCACCTGAGTAGGCCTCAATGACTTCCCTGATAGTCCACAATACTTCAAATCATGCAAGATCTCAGCCGTCGCTTTGATAAAGATGGAAAGCTCGGACAGCTAAGGTTTCCATGGGCAATCTGACGTTGTTTCTTCTGCAGGTCATTCATGCACGATCAGGAGTACCACATGAGATCATGGGACTCATGCAAGGCAAGGTGATGGGAAACTCGCTAGTTATCATGGATTCCTTTGCACTTCCTGTGCAGGGCACGGAGACGCGTGTTAATGCTGCGAATGAAGCAAATGAGTACATGGTAAAGTACATTTCGGAGAGCGAGAAGGTACGGAATTGTGCATCCCAGACAACTTGCGCTCACTCTCCTCAGGCCAAAAGGTTGGAGAATGCCATTGGCTGGTACCACTCACATCCGGGCTATGGGTGCTGGCTTTCGGGAATAGATGTGGACACCCAAATGAACAACCAGCAGTTCCAGGATCCTTTCGTGGCCGTCGTGGTGTGTCCATGATCATGTTCTAGCCCTGTCGCTGGTCTGACCCTCGATATGATAGATTGACCCAAATCGCACCATCTCTGCTGGCAAGGTCGACATTGGTGCCTTCCGCACGTACCCACCGAATTACACGCCACCCAACGTATCCGCTTCCGAATACCAATCTATTCCCCTGAGCAAAATTGAAGACTTCGGTGTACACGCGAACCAGTACTACCCGCTAGACGTGGAGGTGTTCAAATCGAGCTTGGACACTGAGTTGCTTGGTTTGTTGTGGAACAAGTACTGGGTCAATACACTCAGCCAGAGTCCTTTGATTTCAGTAAGAAGCTTTTTACTAGTTTCAATTGTTTCCTCATACAACACGCGTACAGAATCGGGCGTATGCAGTTTCACAGATCGTAGATTTGCATCAGAAACTCTCCAAGGCCCAAGCCTCAGTGTCTAACACACGGGCGCCTATGCCAGCACTGAAGGGACAGGAGGAGAAGGCATCAAGTGTACCCAAGGTAGAATATCGCTCAATTGTCTGTACACTCAAGAGTCAATACTAATGCTTGTTTATCACAGAAGGAAGAAAAGAAGAAAGAAGACAATCAACTCGCAAAGGGTGCGAAGGATTGGTAGGTCTTTGAGTTCTTGTGCAGTACATATAAGCTTATGTTTTCGTAGCACGAAAATTGCGGCAGAGGCTCAACATGGTTTGATATCTCAGATTTTGAAAGATATCGTTTTCTCTTCGCGACCGAGTCAGCAGGCTGGGGCCAATCGCATCACAGAGATGATAGACACTGCAATGACAGTAGAATAGAGCTGCATATTCTGATCATTCTGTACTTTGTAATGGTACAATTCCATACTGCATCCTTGCATGCGATAGCATGCATAAACAATTCACGGTCCGCTACAGCCTCAAACATTGACAAACAACTACCTCAAACCTTGGTGTAGATAGTGGTCTCGCCATCCTCGCCAACGCCAACGCCTCAAGAACAACTCAATCTCAAAGTAAGTAACCCATCACGATGTTGGCATGCATGCAGAGAGCTCTTTCGAGAAAAACAGCGTAGCATGACTGTTTTTATTGATGGATGCTACTCTTCCTGTCTGGATGTGTACTGATATGTTCTGCACCAGATGGGCCTTCAAGAATTCCAGGTCGTTGGACGTCATTTACCCACTACCAATGAACCCAACCCTAAAATCTACCGCATGCGCATCTTTGCTCCTAATGAAGTCGTCGCGAAATCTCGGTTCTGGTATTTCCTCAGGTACGCTAGCCTCCAGAGTTTTTAGGCGCAATGTAACATCCACCTAGGCAATTGAAGAAGGTCAAGAAAGCCAGTGGTGAAATCATTGGTGTCAACGTTGTGTGTATCCCTTGCAGCCGTTCAAGTGGCAGGCGGAACGGGATTGCTAACGGTCAACATGACCTATTTCACAGATACATGAGGCAAAACCTCTGAAGGTCAAGAACTTCGGTATTTGGCTCCGCTACGACTCGCGATCGGGAACACACAACATGTACAAGGAGTTCCGCGACCTCTCCCGTGCTGATGCAGTCAAAAGCCTTTACCAGGACATGGCTGCCAGGCATCGTGCCCGTTTCCGGTCGATCCACGTATGCCCTGACTTTTTCCCATCTTTCATCATGTTGATATCTGTATCTCCTCAGATCCTCCGCGTCGTTGAGATCGCTAAGGCTGATGATGTCCGCCGCCCCTACATCAAGCAGCTCCTTACTCCTAACCTCAAGTTCCCTCTTCCTCACCGTGTTGCCAAAACTGCTGCGACATTCGTTGCTAATCGCCCTTCCACTTTCTGATTGTTTGTCACGATGTGGAGGTGCCGCCCAGTATGGATTTGCATGCATACCTAAGTACGGGTTTATATGTAAAATTTCTTCGTCCTGCAATGGTCGATATTCACATGCGTATATGACATCCAAACTCATGATCTCCATCCCTCACGTCTTATCGCAAGGGATTCCAGCTGTTGTTGAATGCGGAGCACTCCACGGTACCTTTCGGTTTTGGTCAGTGTGATCTCATATAAATCACTCCTCCTGAGTAGCTGTGTTGCTCTCGTATTCTCCTAAAGCGAGAGATGTCTGGGGATGGCTTGCCACTAGCTAAACATCATTAATCATTAATGGCAGGCAGTAGTCATTATGTAATTACTATTAGCGCTTTCATCTCTTAAGGCACGCGCTGCACCCGCAGCTTTGCCGTCCGACACTGCATACTGCGGATCCAGCTTCACACACTTGCAAGAGGCTTAAAACCAGCTGACTGTAGCCTTTCGATACTCGTATTGCAGAATGCTCGTATCCCAGGTCTCCACAGATTCAACTCCCTCTGAACTCAAAACCCCCCCAGATACTGGAAATGAGCTTGCTGGAGAAGCGGTGCGTGGAACCTTGGTTTCTCTTAACTTGTTCTAGTTGACTGATTCTACTTACAGCCTCCTCCGTCATATCATAACTCCTCGAACCAAGATTCAATCGTGGGTGCACCCTCTTCTAGCACTCATATCCAGCCCACGTTCAAATCCAAACCAACGAACCATTTGCATCTCTTCAATGAGTCCAGCTCTATTAATGGGGAGTACGTCATAGACACTGGCATGAACATCCCCAGCTATCTTCTTCCACCCCTGGGTCCAGAAGAGAGCGAGGAAAACAGAAAGAATCTGTCCTTGCACTCGAAAAGCGGATCTGTCACTGCAGAAATATGGCTTCTCGGCGTTCGAGATGCCCAACCCTTCGATTCTAAAAACCCCACGAAACGCGCAACACTCGACATTTCCTCTCATTATGGTTCTGTTACTGCGCGGGTTGTATGTTGCTTATTTGATTGCCCTGGTTCCCCGTTGATCAGATTGCTAGCACACTATCCACAGGGTTGCGCCGTTCTTGCTCACCATTTCTGCGACGAATGGCGCTGTGAATGTCACTCTTCCGCGCTCTTTCCATGGTCTCCTTCTTCTAACGACCTTGCACGGCTCCGTCTCACTCACCGATGCTCTCTCCGACAACTGCACGCATCTGAGTCAGGTGGAGTCGACTCGCAAATATTTTGTTGGAGACTTTTCCAAGATTGATGACAGTGAATGGACTGGGGATGAAGTGCGGGTAGAAGGAGAACACGGAAAGATCAAGGTTAAATATTTCGAAGAGCATAGCAGCGCAGGCAATGCCAACAAAGGAGGTTTTTTGAGTCGGTTATTCGGGTGGTAGTGGGTACCTCTCTCGGAGTCACCTGTACGACTATTTTCATTTGCAACCTGTAATCAGTACCTGTGACGTTAATTGACCAACAGTTGCCTGCCTTTTTCGTCGATCTTGCATTGCCGCAGTTCATAGCCGCAGTACCTTGGGAGCGCCGCAGCGTTCCCTCCTTGTATTTGTTCGGTTGCGAACTCGCCCAATAATCGACCACTTTACCTCCATCACCACTAGGACCCAATGATCATTCCAGAGAAACAGCTCCAGAATGAGTGTACCAACATGGAGGAGGCCTGGCAAGATCACTCAGAGGCGGCGAACAACGCCATAGATGTTCGTTGTTGAAATATCTTCTAGACATTGCTCTCATTGATTGCTGTCTATAGGATGCACCACCCCCAGCATATTCAGAGTGTGTGCAGCACACACAGATTGCAAGCTTGTGTTCCACGGGCTTTCAGCCTCCTTCCAAGCCCACCAATTTGCTTTCACTTGTATTCAAGGATAAACCTATACGAGGTTGTTACGTGATCGACCCTCTGATGCAAATACCCCCCAGTCTGCTTCCTCCACTGAATGCGGGAGAAAAAGATCAGGACAGGAAAAATCTGTACCTCCGCACAAAGGACGGGAGCATCGATGCTGATATTTGGTTGATCGGTCAAGATGAAGCTGCTTCTCATAATGGTAGCCGCACTACCCTCTCGCTGAGCTCCAACGATGGAAGCATCACGGCTAAGATCGTGAGTATCAATCATTACGAAAAGTGCACTGTCTGATGCGCTCTAGAATACGGTGAAGGCCGTTGCACCATTTCTTCTGGATATCTATGCACGCGATGGACGAGTAATTGTCCTTCTACCTCGGTCATTCCATGGCTTGCTTCTCCTGACCACCAGGCAAAGTGCAAAGCTTTCCAACGATCTTCTGCAACGGAGCACCACATTAAGCACTGTTGAGCATACGCAGCGATATTTCGTCGGTGACATTTCGCATCGGTTGTTTGACAACAATTGGGATGGGGATGAACTCAAGGTTGTGTCTCGGGATGGCAGTATTGTGATCAGATACAAAGATGAGGCAGAGCTACCGAGAAACTGTTTTTTCAGCCGGGTGTTCAGCAGCTAGATTTTTATAGGGATCAGTGATTATGTGCACCCTAGCGAAATGGTTGTTACAGGCTTGGCACAAGATTACCAGAGCACCGCGGCAGGCCGCTGTGGATCACGGAACTGTCTCGGACTCTCGGAGGCATCTCCCCACGCACGTTCTAGTCGATAAGGACATCCGAAATCCGATGATCATCTCCGACTCAGATCGGCATCGTCCGACTCTCCCTTTTATCAGAGCAACTCTCGCAAACCTTCAATCTCAAATCTCTTTCTTATCCATCATGGCTAACGTTTACGTGAGTGTCGAATCGGCAATATCCCTAACGAGGGAGCTCATATCTGGTCTACCTGATTTTATAGTTCGACATCACCATCAACAACGCCCCAGCTGGGCGCATCGTCTTCAAACTCTATGATGACGTTGTACCGAGGACTGCGAGGAACTTCCGCGAGTTGTGCACTGGTCAAAACGGCTATGGATATGCTGGCTCTGGGTTCCATCGCATCATCCCATCCTTCATGCTTCAGGGTGGTGACTTCACTAGGGGCAATGGAACTGGTGGCAAGTCTATCTACGGCGAGAAGTTTGCTGGTAAGGGGTCATAGTGCGCTCAGAATACGGCATCTAATCGTGATATGTGTTTTAGATGAAAACTTCCAACTTAAGCACACTAAGCCCGGACTTCTGTCCATGGCAAACGCAGGCAAGAACACCAACGGCTCGCAGTTCTTCATCACCACCATCGTCACTAGCTGGCTTGACGGCGCCCACGTAGTATTTGGTGAGGATCTTTATCGAGCAGCCATTGATCAGAACTAATTTATGTATCAGGTGAGGTCGTTGAGAACATGGACCTCGTGAAGACGATCGAGAAGTATGGGACTGAATCTGGCAAGCCAAAGGCCGAAATCAAGATCGCCGCTAGCGGTACTTTGTAAGATGTATAACTAATGCAGAAAGGTTCAGAGAAAGAAGAAGATACTTTTATTCTTCAAGAATAATTTGTACGCTGTGGCATTATTAGATATTTTGAGGAAACCAGTGCGACCTTGTCCGCATCGATTTGCAACTCAATCATGAGATTAGATTATCGTAGATCCATGAAACGTCACGCGTTACATCCGTAATTGGTGAGACTATTATTCACAAGGTTAACTTCAACCTGTATGTTGCCATCAACGTGTTCAACGACTGACTTAGTCGGCTCTTTCGCATCCTCCTTTTGAGTTCATCAATGAGTAGTGGCTATTCATATTCCTACCTGGATCTTCGCCCAACGTAACCCTGGGTGGCATCACTTCTGCCAGGCTGTGTTTCAGTAATAGTGACCTTCTAATGGCGGGGATCAAATGTCCATCCATGTGAAGCAAGTAACACCACTTAGCTTGGGACGCCAATGGCACAGCACTATATTACGTCTAGGATGTTTGAAGTCATTGATTCGCCAGTTTCAGCGAAGGTTCACGCGTTCACGTTGTGCAATTCAAGTTGCCTTTGGATGCTAGTAAGTAATCGTCGTACATTCTCAATGCTATTATATTGCAAATCACCCCATGATGGATATTGCTAGCTCAGTAGATGTGAGTCATACAGATAATCATTTACCCTGATGGCGAATAACCGTTTACAGACTGTTCTGCATGATCGCCCTTCTGCCAACTTTACTTTCCGATCCCTTTTGGTCGTCATGGCGGCCAGAATCAGTGATGCCAGTGGAGCTACTGAAACTTACACTGGAATGGGTAGTTGCAGCACTATATAATTCTATCAAGTCGTCGACTTGCCTGTCTCCGAACGTGTTGGACTGCTGGCTCACATCCACAGTACCATCGCGGTCACGGCTGGTAGCATATCGTCGCACATTCTCATCTCCCTTCTGTTGTATGCTGGCTCATCGTACTAATGGATACCATTGCCGCGGAAGCACAGGAAATGTGAGTGATACACACGTAGATTGACTACGCTGTATCCTGATGGGCTGATGGCGACTGAATATTTACAGATTATTTTGCACGTACGCCATTCTGGCGGGAAATAGTAATGGAGCTTAGCTTTATCTTTGCCTCAGGATGATGACGTGCTATTCTAGGTATCCTGATGTACGATCATGTGGCAACCCTACCAGAAGAAATCGCTTTTATTTGGCGTCGTCCGAAAGCCCTGTCTGGAATGTTGTTTCTGTTCAATCGCTATCTCGCTCTGCTCGCCAATATCTCCAGCCTAGTTGTTGCTTATGCGCCGCTTTCTGACGAGGTTCTGTGATTTCATTATGCATATACTAAATTAGCAGGCTCACAACTTATTTTTGTAGAGGTTTGTTTCATCCTGGTTCTTGAATATTACTCAACAAAGATATAGCTGTATGAGGTATACCCTATTCAGACAATTGTCTCTTATTTTCCAAGCAATCGTTGTTTGCCGTGGGTAGAAGTTCACCAGTGCGAGTGCTCCATATACTAAAAGTTGCAGTCATAATGACCATCCGCACTTATGCTCTTTACGGCGGCAGCAAACGCTTACTTGCTTGTTTGACAATCATCATGTCTGCTCTTGCGATAGCAGTTTCTGTGCGTCCTCGCGTAGAATCTTGCACTCTTGTACTGATTATTTCTAGGTGGGAAGTTTTGGGCAATTTTTAGGCAATGCGGTCCTCTTGCCAGGAATTGGCTGCTATGAAACCTATGCAGCAGCGACGTACGTCATCTTCTTCGCCGCTCTGTGTGTCTACTCAAAAATCGGTACAGAGCCGCTCGTCAGTGAATCCCAAGTCTAATTCGCATACAATTTGATGTCATGACCTTATCTAATTGCAGGTCTTGGGCTTGCATGGCTGGCCGAGATGGTATTCGAATTACTGATATTCATCCTCATAGTTTACAGGATTTGTAAAACTAAAGGCCTGCGGTTGTCTCTGGTTACCAGGGGAAATATCATCGATATCATATTTCATGATGGTAATTTTTTGTTTGCATCTGAATTAAGTGCACACTGAATCAACCAAACGCAGGTGCGATGTATTTCGGGTGAGGTCGCTAGCGAGATCGCAATTCAAGTGATTCTGATCTGATCATCCGCATTTCTTCAGAGCGATGGCACTTATTAACACACCGAACATCATAACGTACTACGTGAGTAAGCGAATGAACATCGTTAGAGTCACACATCACTTACAGTTTGAATCAGTCTGGTTCAGTGAGCATATGCGGACGCATCTCATGGTTTGCTATTTCCTGACGATTGGCAAGGTTGCTGTAAGAGGCAGTCTTTCCACATTGACTAGCTGGTGAGCGGTAGGTGTGATAAGCACAAATTGATATTAATTATGACATGACATCCAGCTTGTCCGTTACTCTCATGTCTCGGTTGATGCTTAACCTACACAAATCTATCGACACTGGAATTTTGTCCATCACTACCCATGACGAAGGTCCCAGCCTTGCTGTCCTTACCACCGGGATTAACGTACAGTCGGCGATTTCCTCTCACCCTTGATTTGACTCAGTTGCTGGATGCGAAGTTTACTTGGTGGGAGTATGTTCTTGTACTTATTTTCTTGAATGCAGGGGTGGACGATGCTGGACCCGTGTCGGCAGCTAGTAGCCTTGGCGTAGACGGTATTTTCGTTGTGCTAATTGTTTTCTAATTGTTATATATGTGATCAGATATAACTGTAATGGAGCCTCGACGTGTCGTGCATGACATGAAGGAAATTGCATGTGCAAGGAGCGTCAACGCATTGCATCATTTCCCATCTTAGGTAATTTCTTGCTTTCTTTGTGCACCCAGTTGATCGAGATGATCATGATGCATCCTTGAGGTTGCCACCATGCATCATGCCAATCATGCATCAAAGTTAGCTCTCAAGTAAGTCTATGTTGTGAACTCTTCGTTTCGGGCCCCCGTTGATTGCGATGCGTGATCACGTACAAATTCCCTGTGCTCAAGGAACATGAAAAGCCTCATAATGGCACAGCATGGCATGGGTGATACAATTGATGGATCGCTCCTTATGTGAGGCTAGCATGTGATACGATGGACTAACAATGTCTAATATGGAAAATTTACAGCAATGCGCAGCACGTTATTACGTTCCCTAGTGGAACTTTTTTTTTTAGAGTCGTCGGCTCTTCAGGGCAGTGTTTGGCATGCATGCTTGCATACATAGCACTTGCTTCACGTTGATCATTGCGTGAAAAACTGTCGTTGAACGCAGCTGGTATATAACGCGTAACGGATCGATGCACATTCTCTTATTCTGTTGGATTTTGCCTCGTCGCAATGTCTGATATCACTGACTTGGAAGTGCAGCAAATGTGAGTTTAACGCACAAAGATTCACCATGTATTCTGACGGCGACTGGATGTTTACAGGTTGTTTTGCATGTATACTATTATGGCGGGAAACAGTACTAAAACCTTTTATTTTCTTCGGTCTCAGAACGTTAACGCGATATTCCAGGTATCTTGATATACGACCATATATTGACCCTACCAGAAGAAACCGCGTTTATTTGGCGTCGTCCGAAAGCCCTGCCGGCGATGTTATTTCTTCTCAATCGTTATTTTGCTCTGTTCGCCAATATCTCCAGCTTGGTTGTGGATTTCCTGCCCATAATAATTTCGGATGAGGTTCGGACATTTTGTTATGCGCGTACTGAACTGGCATGCTCATGAATTATGCAGAGGTCTGATTCGCTTGGGTTCTTGAACATGTGTTTTGCTCAATAAAAGTTTAGCTGTTCAAAATTTTCGCTATACAGAGAACTGGTCCTTTTCCTCCAGGGAGTCATCGTTTCCAGTGAGTACTAGAAGTTTGTGGCGAGAAATTCTCACACAGAATATTTTAGTCATAATGGCTATGCGCCTTTATGCTCTCTATGGTTGTAGCAAGCGCCTCCTTATTTGGATAGTAATTGTCATGTTCGTTCTTGGTGCAGTATGCTGTGTAGGTTTTTGTGTGGATTTTTGGACTCTGGAATCTACTGATCGTTTCTAGGCGGGCACTTTTGGACAATATTCAGGCGATGTGGACATCATGCCAGGAGTTAGCTGCAACGAGACATTTTCAAAAGCGGTGTATGTCGTTCTCATCTCCGTTCCGAGCGCCTCTCAAAAGTCGTTGCAGAGCCGCCCGTCAGTGAATTTCAAGTCACATTTGCATGCAACTTAATTTTGTGACCTTGTCCAATTTCAGGAATTGGGCTGGCATATGTGGCCGAATTTATCTTCGATGTATTCATTTTCATACTTACGGTGTGCAGGATTTGCAAAACCAAAGGCTTGCTGCGGTTGTCTCTGGTCGCCAGGAGAAATATCATTGATATTGTATTTCACGATGGTGAGTTTTTCGTTGTGTTTGTATTAATATTGTAATAACTAAATCAATCAAACACAGGTGTGATGTTTTTCGGGTGAGGTTGCTGAAGAGATTGCGATTTGAGTGATTCTAATCCTCGTTCCAGAGCGATGACATTGACCAATATACCGAACATTCTGACGTACTACGTGAGTTGCTGATTGAATACTGAACGTGTCACAAAATGCTCACAAATTGTATCAGTCAGGTTCAGTGAGCATACAAATCTCACAAGTTATACCTATCTGGAGTGTTTACTGACGATTCATAAGGTTGGCATCACAGGCAGCTTTTGCACCTTCACTAGCTGGTAGGTGGTTGTTACGATGGGCACGGATCGATATTCATACATGATATCCAGCATTTCCGTCACTCTCGTCTCTCGGTTGATGCTTAACCTGCACCAGACTAATGGTACTGGCACTTCCTCCGCCCCCGCCCAGGACGACGGCCCAAGCCTTGCCGTCCTTACCACCAGGGTCGACGTGTAGTCCGCCTCACACCGTCGGTAGGCGGTATCGAATTCTGTTTCTGGATGCAATGTTGCAGGGATTCGTGTTTGGAACAGATAGCTGTTTTTCTTTGAAATACTGCACTGCACTGCGCAGGCGGTTGTGGCTGCTCAACAAATCTGATTTATTGTCATCTTCGGGCGTGCGCTATGTAGATGTGCTAATTATTGGTTGATTTGCTTGCTCTTAATACGATATTGCTTTATAATGTAGTATACTCAATCCTAATCCTTGGCCTTTTGGCTTGTACTGAGTCCTAGTTAGGATTACCACCTCTGTTGTAGCTTTGCGTTTAACAGCCTTACACGGCCTATGTCGTGGGGTTCCATATAAAGTCAAACACATGTTCGAGATGCTCGGTCTTAGCACTCTAGTGGAAAATCTCCGAGTCGTGGGTAGGCTGCCAAAGTAAAAGTGATATCAACTCTGGTTTGCGCATAAGTTCGCGTAAGAAGTACTGTTGCAGCAAAGATGGGCTGTAACTGAGCAGGCCTCTCACCATGGGCAATCATGCTGAGGCGAAGACGCTGTCCAGTGTCCAGTGTCCACTGCCGTAACTCAACTGCGAAATCGACAATCAATGATTATGTTGATTGGATTGCTTGTCTGATATTTGCCATTTCAGGTAATTTTCTACTTCGAGCACAAGGATGTCGATGATTGATGAATTCGTTACATGTCTCACACTGAACTGCTCAACTTTCTCAGTCTGCAGACCAATTATGCAGAAGAGAGCAGCCTAACCTCGATGGTGAAAATATTTGCATGCTGTGTTTGCGCCGCGCTGCCAGCTCCTGTGGGTCCACGTGGTTGAAAACGTGCTTTAAAATTACTGAAAAAGTTAATTTACAGCACATGACTGGCTTCTTTTGTTGGTCCGCAGGCAATTGCTCTCTCGATTGCTTTCCTTCGTCGCCCTGAGCTCTCGGGTATATATCTAAGGCCATGTTCGCCCCATCATCCCAACAAACTAGCCCCGCCGCGCCTTCTGACAGCCCAACAAAGCCTACTTCTATCACTTGAAGAATTTTGCTCCACCAAGAATGTCTACCTCCCCCAGAATCTGTAACGTCGTCGGCAACTGGCGCACGACTCCCATATTTCCAGTCAACATTGACCTTGAGGGACAAACCGTTACTGGCGCACACGCCTCCTTCACTCTTCCTGCTGCAACCCAGACAGCTCATTCTGCTGCTGCGCCAACGCGCACACCTCAGCAGAATGATAACACTACAGGTCCCATGGATGACTTTTTCGGGATCACTCGCACTCGTGCGACTCACGAGAGTCGCCATGACTCATACGTCGTTCCTAGTCGCATTTCTATGGCTTGGGACGTAGATGCACCTCCTCCATATGCGGATGCTGAGCCTCCTGCATACAGCTCCAGTCGTGCGGAGCCTGTGACGCTTGCTATGTATCTATTCAAATTTGGATTTTGTGAGTATAGTATCTGATTTGCACTATCCGATTTTTCTGATCCAATCTTTCAGTGTTTCCACCTTTCTGGGTACTTGGAGCAATCATCCTACTCTCGCCACTCAAGGCCCCTGCCGACTTTGAACCAACGAAGTCCGAGGATGAGCGCCGGGAGTTGGTCCATTTCATGCGAGGTGCTGAAATTAAGTGGGCTAAAAGATCTGCTTGGGCACTCCTCATCTTCCTCGTTGTCATTGGCATTATCGCTGGGGCCATCATCGGTGTCTTGAGAGCATAAGCACTCGACACACGCCCACTTTTCCCCATACGACTATTTCATTCCTTCAAAGACCGTTGCATGGACGACTTCATTTCCGTCTTCGTATTTCATTTCCATGCCCTGAGGGTGGCCTCAGGTCATAATCATCCAGTCCTTCCTTAAATTCCTCGCAACTAAAATTCTTTGTATCAAAAGAACTTCCTCACGATATTTGCACCCATAAATGGGACGAGGTGTTCGTATTTATGACTATATTATGATAAATAACGCGAATAAAAAAATTGTAACTTCTCGTATGTTGTTTCGGCATCTGTGCGGCGAGGGCCGGAATTTGTCGGAGAATAAATCGTCAATTATTCGAATTTAGATATTACAAAGTATTTTAAGCCTTGTTCGTTTCCTGGAAGCACTCGCTCGTTAAATTTCAGTGTCCTCTGTCTTTACACGTTCTCCACACTACAAAATTCAACCATGTTCCGCCGTCTTGCCCTCGCTTGTGCCGCTTTGCTCAGTGTCGTGTCTGCACAGTTGACCATCACGTCTCCTGGTACCAATGACTGGTGGGGTGAGTACCCAGAGTACCCAGGTTCCTAGACCTCGCAATGCTGATGATTAAATGTTTTTCCTTCCTTGCCTTTGTCGCTTAATTCTGCAATTCTCTGTTCGTAGTCGCGTCGTCAGCAAACACGTTGTCGTGGACGTGCTCGACTTCCCCGTACTTGAACTTCACCGTTCTGTGCGTACGGTCTCGTTCAGTCCGCGTGAGAACCCATTCAACTGATACCTTTGTAGTCTCTCCAACTCGAACATCGCAGTTCTCGCTGCACCCATTGCCATCATTGCCATTCAAGAAAACTATGACTGTTCCAAAACCATCACCCAGCAGCAATCTGCCCAAGCCGCTGGCACCGGCTACACTCTTCTGTTCGCCAACACTTTGAACTCCACTGACGTGCGTAAACTTTTCTCAAGATCGTTGACAAGTTGTATATAACGTTGTTTATATCATACAGATCTGGGCCCAGAGCCAGCCTTTCGAGATCAAGGCTCTCGGGTCGTCTTATCCCACCACTACCAGCAGCGCAGGTAGTGCTTCCACTGGGACTGCTTCCGGCACCGCCGGAGCTGCACAATCTACCCACACTGGTGGTACCCTCGCGGAATATATCCCCGTCGGCATGAGCATGGTCGCCGCTCTTGCTCTTGGCTTGGTCGTCGCTTAGTTTCTTTTCTGGACTTGCGCTCAGATACAGATATCCCTTTGTTTATTATCTTTTCTTCTTCAGGACCCTCCACTTTGTGGGACCAATAGTCGCCTTTGGAATGTCAGTTTTTACAGCTTTATGGCCTAATGCGCAGTGACGATTTTGGACGTTGTGATTTAACGCACTGTTGTTTTGCTACCGCTTGGATGGTGTTATGAACTTGATTCAGGTCATAGTCTGATTGTGCAATTGTTGAGTTCATGATTCAGCATTTACCGTAGCTTCAAGATGTGGAAAATTGATTGTTATAAGAATCATGCACTGGCATGATCACCACGTCGAAATATTGCCGCTCACTCGTTCGTGTAGACTGTTGTCTTTACGTTCACTGCTACGTTAGTGGAGGCAATATATGTGGAGGTACGGTACTTGGAAGTTTGTAGTTGCTACACGTCCAAAAAGGTATATATACAACTCCGTTGGACTTGGCGTAGATCAGAATGGTCACACCAAAAGTTAGAATTTAACGACCACTAGGGCAGCACCATCGCACGGACGTGCCATAATATTAACATATAATTAGCCCACAAAATACATACGATATGAGATGTTTCTACGTAAATAGCAAGCACACACACTGTGACACACATGCCGCGTTCATTTTAACTTCCAACGAAAGTTTCCGCCACTTCGCACCCAAAAACAGCACCCAATACTGGCCTACCAATGATGAGAAGAAAGTGCGGATTGTACGCTGACTCTGGTAGTAAGGACATCGAGGCTGGTCCCGGCGGGGGTAGAGAAAATGCCCGTGTCGATAGACTCGTGCAGGTTAAGCATCAGGCGAGAGATGAGAGTAACAGATATGCTGGAGGTCATACTTAGAATCGTCTCGTGTCTATAGCATCAGCCACCCACCAACTAGTAAATTCGCTCAGGCTGCCTCTGGTGACATCCTTGCAAATCGTCAGGAAATAGTTGACTTGGTGGAAACATGCGGGCACGTGCTCACCGAACCATACTAAATCATGGTGTTAGCATGCGACCAATCTTTCGTTTGTTGACTTACGAAGTACGTCAGAATGTTGGGTACATTGATCAATGTCATCCCTCTAAGGAAAAGCAGATCAGATTCACTCGAACCGCAGTTCCATTAGCGCTCTCACGCAAAGTACATCACACCTGCTTTCGATTGGTTCAGTGTCTACATAACCGATGTGACGAAAAAATACCATCGTGGAATATGATATCAAGGATATCTCTCCTGGATATTAGGGAGAACCGCGGCAACCCTCTAGTCTTGCAAGTCTTGAAGACTGTGAGGACAAAGATGAATAATTCGTAAACAAACATTGCTACCCATGACACCCCATGACCTGCGATTGCATGATTCCGCAGCACTGTGAATTTACATCCAGATGTGACTTAGAATGCACTGACGGATAGATCTGTCAGACTTTTGAGCGGGCTTGCGGAACGATGAAGGAAATGACACACGTCGTTGTTGTGTATATTTCACGGCAGTCGCCGTCAGTCGCACTGTTCGAATCATGTCCAAATGATCCCGCCTAAAAGTTCAACAGACTGCAAAGCCCAAAGTTCTTCGCGAATACATACCAAGGCTCCAGCCCCAAGAGCAAGGCCGACGATTGCCATCCATTTGAGCAGGTGCCTGCTGCAGCTGTAGAGTGCATAGGTGCGAAGACTCAAAGTGACTGAAATTTTGAAAACTTCAGCGTCTTTCTCGCAATAAAAACGTCCAACTTACTGCAAATGAAGACTTGTTGGAAAACAAGAAACACTTGTGCGACCAGCACGTACTTAGAACAGCTAACTCTTTGTTAAGCAAATGGTAGATATTCAAGAAGCAGATTTGAAACCTCTGCGGAGATAAAGTGAGCTCGTCAGCCGAATATACGCACAAAAATGTAGAACCTGAGTTGAAACGGGCAGGAAATTACTAAGTAGGCCGAGCACATTGCCGAGTACGGCAACATAGCGATTGACAAGAAATATCATTGCAGACGTTGCTCTCGGACGACACCAGATGAACCTGATTTCTTCTGGGAGAGTTGCCAGATGGTCGTATATCAGGATACCTAAAAATTTCAGTTATCATCCTGGGAATCAAGGTAAAAAGTAGCAGTACTGTTTGCCACGAAAAGGATGTACAAGTGCACCAACCTGGTAAATTGTAATGTTGGGTCGCGATCAGCAGACATAGCAAATCTATACGTTTGTCACTCACACCTGCTGCGCTTCCAGCTCAGTAGTATACATTACAAAGGCGAAATCATGAGGAAGGGGTGCTGAAACTCTTGAGATTAACCGGAACTGTTTTAAGTATATCGGTACAATACTATACAGCCACATTTGACTGTCCTTCCCACATCTATCACTGATGGCGATGTGCGGTGATGCGCATGAAATATATTCCGAGCTAGTTCATTTCATAATGAGTGTGTTGCTAGCGTATGAATGACTCAGGCCCTTACGCTCACGATGATCAATCAAGGGGCAAATCGACTGTTTCAGTAACATGTTGACCTAGACTAGCTAGGGTGCATTGCTAAAGCACAGCGCCAGCGCAAAACTGTCGGTAGTTGGGAAGTCGGAATTGAATGGCAGCATGTGCTGATTTTCCATGTGTCCAGCTAGGTCCAGCTTCGTTTGTGCCTGGCGGCTCCGCTCGTTTTGGATCACGCTAGGGCCAAGCTAGGGCTGTGTCCATAGTGCTAACCCCGGACCCGGGTCCTTAGGAGTGGCGCGAGCGTAGAGGCTGCTGCATGACTGGCCGTTCCTCTCACCACAAGACCCAGTGCCCGCTGGCATGAAGTGAACACTGGTGAAAAGGTTAGAAGATCATTATAGTGACAATGTATGAGCTATGAACATCGTTAAACGATTGGCAGGTGAGTATATTTTCGTGAAGTGAAACGAGACATTAAAGGCAAGAATAGCTGGCCCGCGTGGCTGTGCTAACGATTTTCGGGACCGCCTTGATCGTGGTGATATCCGACGAAATTCTAAATATTATGTTGCCTCGTCCCATCCATCATCGACATCCTCACCATCATGATTAACCACCTCACCTCATCTATAATAGCCCTTGGTAGAATTGAGATCAGAGAACGTGTGCTCTACTTCGCCTGCATGCCCTACATTTGAGAGGATCATCATAGCAAGTTGAGTGGGTAGATTTCGGAACTGATTGGAAGGTTTTTCACCATGGATGGCCGTCTACTAATACTTGGCTGCCAGCACTATCTTACTTTAGTGAGTCAACAGTCGACTCCGTACTCTATTGAATTCAATCCATGATTTCGTTAGAGATGACTTGGAGTTCCGCCCGTGGGCCACGAACAAGTTTTACCATACCGGTTAGCAGAACTCCCGAATTCTGCCCACGCCATTACTTTTGCATCTCGTCTGCGGTAAGACAGGATAAATTGACTTCTATCGTTGATGGACCGCCCGAGTTAACGTGTAAAAATTGAGCTGTTACTACCACCAGCACTCGAGTAGCAGTAACATTAAACATAGACATATATGTTTTACTATAAGAGAAGTTAGAGATCCTTAAAGAACTGTACGAAAGATTATAGTGGTTCTATTCTTACTCATACATCATGGCTAGCTTTATATTTCGAAACATCAAGCGAAAGCGCAAAAGAAATTCCGCGACTTGACATCAGACACAAAATTCAATCAGCCAGAATCAGTCTGGTAATTGTGAGAGGAGGTAATAGCTTGTAAGTTGACTCTGGTGGTAAAGACACCGAGGCTGTAGCTATCGTCTCGGATGGCGGTGGAGAAAATGCCATGATCCGTGGATTTATGTAGGTTAAGCACCAGTCGAGAGATGAGCGTGACGGACATGCTGGGAATCATATTCACAATCGATCCGTGTTGGTTGCACCAATCACTCACCAACTAGTAAATGTGGCCAGATTTCCTCTAGTGATATCCTTGTTAATCGTCAGGAGCCGACTTGATTGTAAGATGCGGGCGTATGCTCACTGAACCACACTAAACGATGGGGTCAGCATGTGACTCAATTAGTATCTCGTTCACTCACGTAGTATGTCAAAATGTTGGGTATATTAATCAATGTCATCGCTCTGAATAAACGCAGATCAGTTTCACTTGAATCTCAGTTTTACCAGCAATCTTACGCGAAATACATCGCACCTGCATTTGCTTGGTTCAGAATTTATATTACAAGTGTAAAGAGAAAAAAATACCATCTTGAAATATGATATCAAGGATGTTTCTGTTGGATGAGAATAACCGCCGAAATCCTTTAGTCTTGCAAGTCCTGAAGATTGTAAGGACAAAGATGAGTAATTCGTAGACAAAAACTGCAACCCAAGCCAGTCCATAACCTGCAAATCGGTAAGGTAGTGGTATCATCAGCTTGCATGCAATGTGACTTAGAATTCACTGACGGGCGGCTCTGCCACGACTCTTGAGCAGGCGCATATCCGATGAAGTGAATGACATACGTTTCTACTGTGAATGAATTATGACAATCATCTCCCGGGATGTAAACCACAGTGTGTGAATTATCTCCCGGAGAAAAAGTACCCGCCTGGAAAGATAAGCAAGATCTAGAGTGAAAAGTATGTGCGAACACGTACACACGCTCCTCCTAAAAGAGCAAAGCCAATGATTAATATGCAACTAAGCAGGCGCCTGCTGCGGCCGTACAGGGCATGTATGCGCAGAGTTAGTGTGACTGAAAATCTTTCAGCGCATGTGCTTCTCGTTATCAACTTTTCACTCACTACAAACGATGATTTGTTGAAGAAAGAAGAAAAACTCTCTGACTAACATGTATCTCGAACAGCTAAACCTTTGGTAAGACAAAGATATACATTCAATAAGCAAAATTGAAACCTCTGCATAAATATGTTGTGAGCCTGCCATCTAGAAAGATGCACAACGAAATCATCGAACCTCGTAGGAAGTGGCGGGCAGGAAATCGATAAGCAAGCCATAGATGTTGCCGATCAGGGCAACATAGCGATTGGCGAGAAAGAATATTGCAGACAGCATTTTCGGATGACACCAAATAAACGTAATTTCTTCTGGGAGGGTCACCATATGATCGTATATCAGAATACCTATGACATTTGTTATCGTCTTGCGAACAAAGATGGATTGGCAGCCCCAGTACTGTTTGCTACGAGAACGGCGTGCAAGTGAAACAGCCTGGTAAAATGTAGTTCAAGATCATGATATTCAAGTTTGTGCGCGTGTCACTCACAATTGCTGCTTTTCAGCGATATCCATTATAATGAGGCAATGTGCAATAGGGAGTGGGTGTTGAGAATATTCGACGCTGCACTTTTATAACGGGCGTTGCAGGCCACAATGAATTTACAAATACAATATCCACTTACGCAATAAGGAAGGGTCATACATACGTGGACCCTCAGGCATGAATCTGTTTCAGCCCAGCGCAAATACATGCGATATTTTTATTCATTCATCATGATGTAGGGCTGAAACACCATGATGCAGCTGTATCTATTCCGCGAAGTATTAAACACTCGAAAGAAATGCACGAAGATCATGCATGCACATTGCACATTGTACTGACCAACACTGGCAGAAGGGGCGTTTACGCCGTAGGAAAATTCCGAGTCCGAGGTCTCGGTCTGATGGCTTGATTGACGCTCGACATGCTGTATCAATGGGGGATGTTTACATTGTTACATGTAGGTCTCCTCAAGATTTAAACAACGCCCATCGTGAGCCATCGTGCCGAAATATTGGATCAATAGCGCTCGACTGATGATGATCGATTGATCCCATTGATAGCAACTCTCGGTAACGGTCGGACTATGTGCGTGTTGGACCTTGGTGTGTGTGAACAGGTGTGAATTGGGTGTGAACGTCCGCAACAGAATTTAAGCTGAGTAAGCGCCATGCAATAGGCTTTGAATGGGGCTTGCGATAGGCGCACCAATATAACGTTAAAGTTATGTACGTGCATGAACTCAAATCTCGAGTTTAAAAATTTGAACGTTCGTCGTTTCGACATTCGAACATTAACATCATATTGATATTCCACTGAGCTAGAATTGGTTGCGGTCCACGAGGGTGCTATGAAAGATGAATTTACATGGCATGTATGTAGCCTGACGATAGACCAGAAACTAGAAAGGCCCAAAGTGATTTGAGAAGAGCGATACTTCCTGTGTCAGTCTGGAGGTTGAACTCAGTGTTTAATATGATCGCGTATGCGCATGCCGTATACAGCACTACTAGTAGTACTACTCGGGTCGCTGAGGAACATAGACATATCTGCTGTATCTCAAGAAATACTAAGAGTGCGTAGGTACAAAACTATGTACTCGCGCATAATGGTCAAGATATGCTTATCCGGGAACATCAAACGAAAAACGAACTTGCATCATGCTAAAGGGTACTGTAATCGTCACATGAGAAAATAACATGCGCGGGAAACTGTCACTGGATGAGAACGATGAACTAGTGCGTACTTGACCCAACCTTCACCTTCTCCACCATCTCACCATCGTCCGGCGTGTACTCAAAATTCTCTGGGCTGCCGTTGAACGATCCGAAGAAAGGAGTAGCCGGACTAAGAGTAGATGGGGTGCGAGACGAATAAGTTAACGCCGGAGATACGAGGGTAGGAGACCTCATGTCATTTTCGAATGATAGTTGTTGGGCCAAAGAAGGCGACTTCTGCATAGGAACGTATGCTTTTGAAGCAGAAGTAGAATTATGGCGATGGTCCTCTTGATCATCTGATCGAGGCCGGGGTGCTTGTGGCGAATGGGGATAGTTCTGGGGGTTACTGTCTGGTTTATCGTTGGTACTGGATGTAGTGGTGATAATGCTGTTTAGGTTGTTGGAGTGGCTGTCTGTGTGCTGATGACTGTGCTGGGACGAATTAGACGCAAGAGGGGAACGAGGTAGAGTAGCGACTTGTGCTTGCTGCCGCAGAGAAAGGTGCGAACGCGAAGAGAACTGAGAGCGATGGTGTGACTGCAAAGAAGAACACTTGGAATCATGGTGCTGAGGTGGTGCAACAATTTCGATGGCACGACTGGGTGGTTTCGTGATCGTGACGTTGCCAATGTCGCCGCCGAAATGCAGCTCCTCCTGATACTGGGTGCGGAGATGGTCATAGTGTGACCTGGACTCCAGCTGATGTTGCCCGAGGGCATGGAAGTCATCTTCGGAGATTGGCGGTAGAGCGTCGCCCAGGAACTTCGAGCGGCTCGCCCCGCCCAGGGCTCGACCAGTGAGCGGATAAGCAGCGATCTGTTCCGGGGCGTGGAATACCTGCGCATTTGCATTGAGTTTAGTTCCGGATTCTAGTCGTCCAGATGAAGAGGTGCGCCGAGGGAGAGCGCAATCGCGTGGGTGCCCAAGTTGCTGTTGGGCCTGCAGTTGTTGATACTGTTGTTCACGTATCCTTGCGTGAGCCTGGAGGATGAGCTCCTCAGCGGGAGTGAAGCCGTTCCTTGCTTGTATCTGGCTGCGAGGCTGCTGTGCAGACGGCTGGGCGCCAGTCGCGTACATCGTTGCATTTGCGAGGGCCTGAAAGTGGGCGCGCTGAGCATCATGCTCTTGGTCAAGTGCCAACCCCGTGTAAGCGTGTGTCAAATTTAAGTTGTGTTGGAGCGACTGCAAAAGGTCATCGGCGTAGTGATTCGATTGAAGATCCTGATACCTAGTCGACGGAGAGCTATCGTACGGGTAACCAAGATGGTCTGGTAGCGACGTAGATACGGGAATGTTCCCTGTCGACACGGAGGCGAGGTTCAGGTTCGGGTAGGAGTGATGGATGTTTGTTAAGGAAATCTCGTCGCGAGGTTGACCAATGACAGGAATGTCACGAGCACGATTTACTTGGGTCTTGCGAGCGTGAGCCTGGAGCTCTTGGCCACGAAGGTTGAGAAGAGCAGCCTGAGCGATTGTCAGACGGGCTGGGGACTGGTCCCCATTCTTGGTTACTCTCTCTGATCGCTAACACAAGACAGGTGAATCAGTTCCATGTAAAATACGTCTCAGTTAGCGGACCGACCCTTAGCTCCCGTTGTTCGGCACTGTCGGCAAAACGGACGGAAATCCTGCATCCAGGGTCATTCCATCCACGGACCATCCGACCATGCAGGCGTTCAATAGTATCCTCTGCGGCTGTACGCGTCTCAAGTCTATACTAGGCGAATCAATTACAGAATTTCAATTTCCAGAACAAACTGACCGAACAAAAGCTATTATCCGAGGGGGTTCACTCAGCTTCGTCTTGAAGAAGCGGCTGCTCTTGATGGTGTAAGGGTGCACCAAAGCAGCAAGGCTCTGTGTTCGCATGTAAATAATATTGTATATGTAGACATCAGTTTAACATACCTCTTCATCAATCGAGAGCGGAAGTCTGAAAAGATATATTCAGTGCCAAACCGAGCTTATGCTGAGGCGGCCCTTACCCCTCGATGTATAGGTTGGTGGATAACCCGTCCTTCAGTTTTTCCATTCGCGCCTTGAAAGAATCTTCATCGTGCTCTATTTGAGAGGGGCTTTGCTGGGCATACACTGTGCCAGGTATGCGGTGGATTTGCTGTATCAAGAGTTTTTGAGGACGCGGGTGCATACAAGAAAAAGAACAATAAAATGACCTTTGAGAACGACGGATGTAGATTGCGATATTTACGAAGACCTTCGATACATTTTTCTGCTGAATTGACGTCGCTGAACCTTTGCAAGAATGTCAGGTGGACGATCGCACGATATATATATATCCACCTACAAAACGAAGCCATACCCTCTGTTCACCAGATCGTGAGCTTTGTTTCGTGCCGTGGCAGAACCGGACATACGTTGGTTTCTCGCTCACATGCCTAGTGAACGACCTCACACTCTTCACCTCGCCAAATGGGCGAGTGAGAGCAAAGAGCTCCTGCTCCGGAAAATGAGGGGGCAGTCCATTGATATATACATTTGGGGTACGGTGTGATGCGCGAGACGCGCCGGGAAGGTGCTGGGAGGGCGTGTCGGGGCTCAACGACAACTGCGAGTCGCTCGAATCAGGAAACATATGGTCATACGAAAATTGCAAGCCTGTAGGGCAGGAGATGCTGTACGAGGCTGTGATCCGATACGGAATGTGAGTAAGTTGGGGGGATCACAACTGAAAAAATAAAACCTCACGAGAATTGGATGAAACTGCAGTAGAAAGACTGTAAGACGATGCCGTACCATTTTCCTGTAATTTGAGGGACGGGTTATTCGGTCTGGTGACAACGTGGTTTGTAGACATAGAGATAGTATTAGAATGCGAAGAATTGCTGGGCTTAGGATTGCCGACGTTAAAGTTTTGAGACGGAGAGAGAGAAAAGTTGGGCTGAGATGAAGAAGATGAGGTACTAGTACTGAGGATATTATTGGGCGGCGATGAATCTGAATCTGGCGGTGTGGGTGGCGCTTGACGAGAAGAAATCGGAGTGTTCGGTACGGTGTCACAGGCAGTACCGGCTGAGGCGCTATGTTCAAGATGCTTGTTATCGAAAGTAGGAGAAGCTGGGAAAGCCAGAACGGCAGATTGCGGTGGCGAAGAGCAAGAAAGGCTCATACTGGAGGATCAGGGCAAGTAAATTCGCGGGAGAGAAAGGAAGCAAGCGGAAGGCAAGTATTTAGGTAAAGTGAACGCCGGTGGACTGTAACGATTGCAATACGAATAGGATGAAGAAATCGTTAAGAGTAGCGGTGTGGATGATGGGGGGAAGGAGGAAACAAGGAAACAAGACAAAAAATGAACTTGCGAGGTTTATATTCATTTTTCAACATATGACGCACGGGACTTCGAGGTTGGAATACTGGAAACCCAATAAAATGTGATGAAAGAAGCCTGGTATTCACCAACTAATGCCATTGCATACCCCATTTTAGGTCGGTCGCTGCCCAGATTTGGCAACTATTTGAGCGGCGCCAATGGGATATGCACGTCGAGGGCATTCCATGCTCCAAAGTTGATCTCGTTCGCGACTTCTTGAGTCCACTATTTCTTCTGTTCCAGCACGATATTGACAGAGAATTAAGCTTTAAGAAGCATAGGCGAAGACCAGCGAAAATCATCGTGCAAACCTGACTGACGATCCAGAACTCAAGGACCCAAAGAGGTTTCCGACAAAGTGACCATGTCAGTCGACAGAGACCATGCCAACGAGGGAAGGAACTAGACTAGTACTTCCGGTGACAGGTGTACCACTGGCCCAGCATTTGTTCGACGCTGCTTGGAAACAGACCACTAGAAGTGCTTCATCGAGTGCCAAAAAGACCAAACCAAGCGCAGCGACTAGCAAGGGAGCTGACAGAAGCAGGTCCTGCGAATCCTAAGGCCTAAACTTGTCAGATGATAACGAGGACGACCGAAAGCGAATTGCCCAAGCAGCAAAATTTAAACTTTGCTTGAACCCTGGTTCAATCTGCTCGTACTACGGTAGTGTTCGAGCAATATTAGTGTTGATCGCAGGAAAACCGTAACAGATCGCAAATCTTTTGGTGGCAGTGTTGAAGAAACTTGAGAGAGACAGGGTGGCTGTGCAAGTGCAAACAGGAACGCTTCACGCTAACTTATTCGGTTCAATCGAGACTCTTTGACACTGATTTGCATCTCGCAATCCAGTGAAGTGGTCAGTATATCCATGGGCCCAGATCACTCCCAGTGCCACGGCAAGGTCGCAAGCCCTTGATCATTTCATTTGGTATGTCTGTTCATGTCAGACACTCGCCGCATTCTCAATGACAAGTTTGACTTTGATGATAGTCTCCCCTCCTACTAGTGCTACTACCGCGGCTGGTAGGCAGACGTTATCGAAGGAAGCCAGTCGTTTCTTCGCATCAAGTTTTTGGCCGGGCCGAACTTCTACGAAGAGCCTACAAATCCTCAAAATTTGATAGGCAGTCGACCGGCTTCTCACATCGATGATACCTTGCTTGGATGAGTCGGAATATTCCTTCAATAATACTTTCGCCCCAGATTTTTAAAAGTCGAGTGATTCGGGCAGTGTCTGGACTTGTGCTCTCTTTTCACCAAGAGGTTGCCCAGACTCCAACTAATACTTATGATATCAGTGTCTTCAAATGGGCCTGACCACCCATCGCGCCTTGACAGATACGTGAGTAGTTTGGCATGTTTATTACGAGAGCGGGCGAGATAACTTCGAGTTTCAGATTCTGCCGGCGCCCTCTCGCTTCACTTTTACTTGCATAAATTGACACCACCGATCCGAGTAGCGAGGGAAATAATCCCTACAGAAGCCATATCATTCTACATCCATGATCCATGATATGGCCACTGTCATCAGCGCGGTTTGCTACGCTCTCTACGTCGTGGTCAATTGGCAGCTAGTTTGCCCCGTACCAGTGAGCATGAACTGCTAAATGCCCCTGTCTTCGAGAGTTACCCGCGTCGTGGGATATAACGACCCCCTAACACCCACTTTGCGCGTTTTAAAATTGCCACCATCATCCCACGTATGACGTCTCACAAATATATACATAGGATCTCTGACTGCAAACATATCGGTTGCTCCAGTCCAGGGCCTGCGTACGTAAGTGTCACCTTCAACCTCAAAGTTTTGTCCAAGTTCGACCAAAATCGCATTTCGCCGTGAGTGTCGCAGACCTCTCTTGGTCAGTTTGTTTATCATATACCATATCTCTTCGTCCTAACAACCTCGCAGCCTGCCGATATAGGCGTTCTGTCATGCACATGTATTTTTATTCAGATGCGGCAATCATTCTCCACAAAGCTCACACGTATTTTCCATTATATTCCAAATAGCGCGACTCTTATTTGTCTTGCATAGAATGGGCGTAAGTCATTGGGCCCAATCACACAAAAATCGCAGAGTGTTCGCGAACACACGTCTCGCCTCCGAACGCTCTTTAATCTGGTCGTTTCGGAGGCCGCGGTATTCAAGTAGTAAACTGGCAGGTGTTAATCCAATAGCGATGCTCTCCACAACTTTCCCACATCAGCGCCCCTCGGAGTACAGGTAAAGTCGGCAACCTCAACTTGAAGTTGTCAATAAACTTCGAGGGACGTGCTTCCTGACGTCGGAAGGCACTAAGTACTTAAGTGGCTAGACTATCTTCTGTGCGATGGTCCGGTTCCGAGTTGCTCGTCTTACTTATGTGACAAATGATTCACGAGAAGGAGAAGCGGGCTTTCTGGTCTGCCGAATTGGGCCTATGTGCACCCTTGTTCTTTGAACGACATCGAGATTTGGGCTAGTGATACCGGCGCACTTACTGCAAGGTTATGTCTCGCTCGAAAGAGGTCGTGCGGGCTTTCTGCTAAGCCCATCTGGCAATTGGGCCTATGTGCACCTTTATTTACTCTTTCCTTGTACGACTCACGGATCGGTTTGGTTCAAAGCGTGACAGACACGTACTAGGTCTAGTGGACCCAATTGCTAATCGTCGGGTATGTCTGACGATCTGTAGTATGTCTGTGATAAGATAAGAGTACTTGTTGACGTGGCTAAGTTATCCGACTCTACCTGCCCATGTTGATGATAGTACAGTACTAAACAATTACAACAGATAACAATACAACTCATAACAGCATAACAGCCATATGCACCCATAGAAGAAATTGCGATTACAGCAGTTAGGACATATCCATATCCTGATCCTCCGATGATTGTCCTGACTTGTCCTGCAATGACGGCACTGGAGTATCTTCAATATCACTCCAAGCTGAAAAGTCGTCGATGCTAACACCCATATCCGATAATTCTTGAAAGTTTGCATATTCTGCGGCGTAAGCTTCAATTTCCTCTTGTTCGAGGTCCTCCGGCGTCACACTATAGCTATCATTGGGCATCTCTGGAGCACACCAGTTTGAGCCCATTGACGCCATTCAGAAAAGGAGAAACCGACCTTGCAATTCATTTTCCCACCGGTCTACGTCCTCCATGTCCGGGTCAAAGGAGGATCCGACATCATAAGAATAGGAAAGACGATAGGAATGATTTCGTTTATGTGCAGTATTGGCAATGATTCTCTTAAAGAGCTGGGAGGCAAGCGTTCATTGATGAGCGTCAGCAGACCCCTATCAGGGAAGTCACATACCTCGTCTTGCATAACCATTTCATCGTCCTCATCCTCATCGCAGTCCATCTCAGATTCAAAAAACACGTCACTGCTGCTACATGACCTTTGTTTTTGAACTTTATCATGTCGTTGTTTCTGGGCGCGCTCAAGACATCGCGCTTTGAAACGTTCACGTAAAAATGTTTTTTGAGGGTTTTCTGGCGTCTTACTACCAGCCTCTGTGCATGGGAGCTGAGTGGTCGCGCTTCTGGATGAACTGGTTACGCGAGATTTATATTGGGCTTGTCGTCTTGCTTGTGCGGCAACTACTGGCGATGATTTTGGAGAAGCCAGAGGTGACGAAGCAAGTGGTTGGTGACTCCTTGCAGAATAATAAGACGAACGTCCAGGAGTAGATGGGGTCTGAAAAATGGGACTAGAACTCTGCATGCTCAGCATTTCGTCGGATGCCGCAGCAAGTGATGAACGTGATGGTCAAGAAGTGGCGCGTTTGTTGTGGCTTGTTGACGTGTAAAACAGTGCCCGTGACAAGTGGGTTGGGGAAGTTCCGCACCAAGTCCATGATGCATTGATGGGCCGCCCTAACTCGCAGGGGCCAACATTTCATGTTACTGACACAGGCAGTTAATGCGACTATGACCGCTGAAAAAAGTGACGCGCTGGTGGACGAAACGGCACTGAAGTTGTACCTACTACCACTCAAATGAAATCCAACTTCGGCGAAAATGGTAAGCTGCAGCTTCTCATCCAGCGGGTACTCGTTTGAGTGTTGCTCACATCCAGGAATCTTACATGGGAACCAAGCTGATGGCATGTGTGGTTGTCTCTGGGAGCCACCGGAACGAACATGATCCACGGTGGATCGAAGGTATAACTTATATGCTTAACATATCAGTTTGCCAGGTGTGTACCCAATTGAGAAAAACTGGCATCGATACGCAATCCAGGGAAATATTAATGACGAAAACAATGTACAGTATGCGACGTGGCGGTCACTCGCAGACTGAACACTGGAGAACTACGAATGCACATTCTACCCCATGATAGCGAAGCTGCGACTTGTGCTGTTCATTTCCGCCTTGGATCAGTGACTGCACAAACTTGTGGGCGCTTCGTCGCGGCTGTGCCACGTCTTGCAGATCACTGTAAGTGTCAATTGCTGTTTCAGTGACGCGCAGATCATATAACCTCCTGCAGCACGACTTACAATTTGGATTACGCTTTAGTATGTTAACTTTCTGAAGTGCTTGTTCAGAGACATCCCGAAGAAAACGAAACTCGTTCCGGCGCTTTCAGAAAGCTTGCACGTTAGCGCTTGACGCCGCTGAGGCTGTGATCTCAGACGGTAGCAGTATGGTAAATGGTTGCTCCGCACTCCGATCTACGTCGATACTGTTTCGGAAACTCCGACGATAAGGAATGTCCGAGGTTCGCATGGAAGCAAATCCAACAGCCGGGGTCCTGGCTCTTGTGGCCATTACCGAGGGACATCCTGGGACATCATACACACTCCTATGAGGGTGTATGATACGGGTCCGAGGCACAACATTAAGGACCTGATTTTGACTCTTTTGGGAGGTTTTGACATGGTGTTGAATCCAATGACCTGGTCCACCTGATTCGGACGGGGCATTTTTTGCCAATCTAGCTGGTTGCAACGGAAGCCTTGGTCGCGTCGACATATGCGTTCTAAGACGTGTCATGACTCGTGACCCAAGCCGCCAGCGAGTGCCCTGTACTCTCCTGTACTCAACAGCCTTCACCTTTTCTCCACTGGTTCGTTCGGCTGCTGGGCTGGAGGTCTGGTTTTCTAATTTCTAATTTTGCTTGGTTCTGCAAGTGGAAGAAGCAGTTCAACATCTTCTTTACCAAAGCTGGCACTGCCAGAGGACGTCCAAATCAAGTATAACTTAGGTTTGATCAAATCTCTAATATATTTCGATGAGCGTATTTTGATATCTCCGTTGCGTTTTTTTCAATTATGGCATACCTTCCGGTTCGCGGGCATTTCCAAATCATGGCGAGTAAATTACTTGGGATCTATAACGGAAGTACCAAAAGCTTTTAAAGGGGCAGAGTCTTGTGCCCCAATCTCCCACTTCTTTGACATGTTCTCCCAGTCCCAGCATCGACGTGACTGGTGTGCATCCAGTTGTTCACTGTGTTTACAAACTTACCCGTGAATCTCTCAGCGCCGCCAAACAAGAGGAACGACAAAAGAAATTGGATGGGTTACCCTCGTCGTTCTTCGAGATATGTACAGAGACGGATAACAAGGTGCTTGACTTGTCCTTAAGTGAACTAGTCGAACGCCACACCGCGGGTTCACTGTCGACGGCGAGCATTTTGAATGCTTATGGAAAGAAAGTGGTTTCAGCACAGAAAGCCACTAACTGCCTAGCTGGCGTCATGATTCAAGAGGCTCTAGTCCCGAAAGTTACAGCTTCTCCAACTGGGTCAGACTGCACAGACATTCTCGAACAACGCCTCGCAAAACCTCTCTCCGGTGTCCCTGTCAGCATCAAAGACTGTATCGATATCGAAGGCTACGACACCACCATAGGTTACTCTACTAATGTCAATCATCCCGCTTCGTCATCCTCAGCGATAGTCCGTCTTCTTCATGATGCAGGGGCAATCACCCACGTCAAGACTACCGTACCTCCCGGTCTCTTCGCATTGGAGACATCATCAGATCTTTTTGGGCGAACGAGTAATCCGTATAACGAGAAGCACTCCAGCGGCGCGTCGACTGGTGGCGGGGGCGCGCTCCTTGCATACAGAGGGAGTGTCATCGAAATCGGCACAGATCTTGGCGGTAGCACAAGGTTGCCCGCCCATTTTTGCGGAGTTTATGCTATGAGGTCTTCGATAGGACGTTTTCCATGCCAAGGCACCTTTCCTCCTATACCCGGACTAGAATCAGTGGCTACCATATGCGCTCCTATGTCTCGAAGACTGGAAGACCTTGAAGAATTTTGGAAGCGTGTTGTGCAGATGCGGCCATGGGAGTATGACCATACGGTTCGATAAATTCCCATTTTCAGCATCCACCAGACCTGATAATCGTTGACTGCAGTGTGTTCCATTACCCTGGCGACCCATAAATCTTCAAGAGACGAAGCTGAAGTTTGGAGTTATTTGGGAAGATGGTCAGTCCCTTTCACGCTGCTTTTTTACATTCGTTTCTCATGTACCTAGGTATTATTTCTCCCTCTCCCGCTTGCCGTCGTGCTTTGGAATGGACCTGCGAAGCATTGGAGAAGCAAGGCCATGAAGTAGTCGATTTGTGCGCTCGAACCGCTATAATCTTGAGTTTTGCTGACCAAACCCAGTTTACCCCCTAACATGCCAGAAGGCCTGAACGTCGGACTCCAGTTATGTTTTGGAGATGGAGGCGAGTGACCCTTTATTGCACTATGAGCCGCGGATGTTGAACTCTTCTCAGGGGCTGGTTTCTTTGCTCCTTTGCGTAAGGACGAAAAACTTGACCCCGTGATGGTTGCTGTGAAGTCTTTACTGGGGATGCCCCTTTTGCTTAAGAAGTTCCTAGCGATGATAACGCGGAAACTCACTGGTGATGAGGTCTGGGCTTCAATGCTCGAGACGCTTCACCTCAAATCCCCAGCCGAGGAACGTGCGCTTGTCGTCTCCCGAGATGAGCACAGAGCAAAGTGGCACCAAGCATGGGAAGATGAAGGGTTCGACTTTTTGCTGACAGTTCCACATGCATTACCTGCTATCCCTACTGGAACCGCAGAGAAGGTGACCCTAGTGTCAGCTTCCTACATGATGATTTTCAATATCGTGAGCTTTATTTTCACCGTTGTATCATACTCGTGGGCTCAATGGCGGATAGCTGGACTATGTTGCTGGTGTTCTCCCAGTATCTTTTGTTGACCGTGAAACGGACGCCCTACCGAAGGATTTCATGAAGAGTACCGACTACAAGAACATGGGGTTGATTTCTAAGGGAGCATACTCTGTTTATGATGCGGATGAAATGCACGGACTGCCCCTTGGCGTGCAAGTCGTCGGCAGACGTTTTGAGGAAGAGAAAGTCTTGCAGGGGATGAAGATCGTTGAAGCTGCTCTCGAGGGATGCGGTCGCAAGTTCATTCCCCAGGAATTCTAGGGCGATTTCGAACGTTGTTGAATTTATTTTCACTTTTGTGTGATGGCCTTTTAATTTTTGTTTATTGCCATTTGTCTATACCGTTCATGTCCTTGTAGTCGAAGTGACGTCACGGCACTGCTAGGACTTTGTAATGACATTACTTGAGGATACGTATTGAGTGGCTCAGATAAAATTGAAATAAGACAACAAGTCGACGACAAGAGCTCGCCATGTCGAGAAGAGGTTCACCACAACTCGCAAATCAATCGTTCTTCTTGTCAAAATATCCTTCCAAAGCTGATTTTGAATTTTGTTCTGTTGAATGATTCAAGCATACTGACATGAATGTGGAACATGACAACCTATTAATATCGGAACCGGGTTATGCTTGAAACGATGATTCCGATTGGATTGCTACCACGTCTAATACACATGTCCAGACCAGTCCTTGAATCAGAAGACTGACGATCCTTCTCAAGCTCCATAGAGAAAACTCTTTGTCCCAGACATTCGGTCGCCAGCCTGAGAGAGGTGTACCGATCCGAGAGGAGTCAACTTCTTGCTGGCTCACAAGAATCCCAGGGTACATCCATGGGAGACAATGCAGAGCTTTGCATTCAAGTTTTGAGTGACTGAACCGAAGGGACGTACCAGCATAGTAAACGAAATCCAGTCACTTGGAAGACAAAGACAGAACTTGATGGCCGTCGGTAATGTCGATGAAGCTTCGAAGTTCGAAGAGCTTAGTTGCTATAAACCTATAAGTGACGAAAATGGAATATGACAACGAGGGAAGTTTTCTCACAGATCCAGTGCGGTGTTGTTCCAGAAACACCTGCCAGCTTGCCAAAATGATGAAAATCAGTATCAATCTCTGCTGAACGGGTAGGCTTATGCAGGTTTGTGGACGCAGATTAGGCTATAACTCTTCCAGTGCTAGTCGTCATCACGGTAATGCAGTGAGTATCAAGGTACACACAGCTCCAGGCCGGCCCACTGTGCTGATCCGAATTAGGCTTTGTAACACAATTTGCAAACGCTCAAGTAAACACTGAAAAACAATCGAATGGTCGAGTGGTCTCATCCAACATTTCGACAGATACCCCTCTCCCTTCTCTTCTTCGACAACAGTAGCTACAGCAGTGAGGAGCATTTTGGACGATTTTATCGATTCTTGTCAGGATATCACCACTTTGCTAAGCCCTACTGGCAGCGTCCCCGGAAGCATTTGCCTTAGCTCCGCTTGCCGCTTGTGGAGGAACTTAACAACGGTTATAGCTCCCTCTCCACACCCACCGTGTTAAGTAGGTATCCCTGGAGTTTCATATTAGTCCTTTGGAGTGAGTAGAACTGCATCTGTGGCCTCATAAGTCGTTTATCGTTTCCTCACCCTACCTTTATCAGCCGTATCCTTCGTCGGTTTCAACGCCAAGTGACAACTTAGCACTGCTATACACCCAGCCTTACTCCATCAAGTACGTGGGTACCACACTCTCTTTCATGGCTTGCGGGGCTCATTCTGATATATATAGCTCAACCGTCATCGATCGCAGTTGGGGCTCACACTACCACCGTCATATTTAGCATTGTGAACACACCATCTCACAAGTGGTTACAGTTCCGTCCACTCGCACAAAGTCTCAGCTATCCCTGCGAGCGTCAGTGTCATAATAGTCGCTTGATCAGTCGCCTCGTGTACTCGGTGATCAGATTCTTTTGTCAACCGGTCAGGACCTTCGCACCGTCAGATCGCAACAAACGGTTTTTCTTGGCCTTTTAACTCGGATCTTTCCCTCGCCTCTAGGGTTAAGTGTCGACTGCGCTTAACCTCCCACCCTCACTTTCATTCTGTGCTTCATCTTATCAGTGGAACCACCAGCCTGACACCTGCAGGCTTGCTGTGAAGTTACTTTCTAACGTACTCAGTGTACCTGTTCAGGAACGCCTCAACTTTCAGCTGTCTGTTTACGTTTTTTATCCCGACCCTTGCATTCAAACTTAGGCGCGATGAATGCATCTACCTCTGCCTCACACGAACAGGCCATGGAAAATCAACCTTCATCAGATGACCCACCCTCGTCCCCGCCGCAGCCAGACTCTTTGGAGCGTCCGTCGACAGCCCACGCAAGTCCTTCTGCTTCATTAGGTCGTAGAACTTCCTATCCTCCGGTTCCACTCTCTGCTGAACGTCCTTTCACTGTTCACGGCACCTCGGGTACACTCCCACGTGCTGCATTCGCCGCGGGCCCATACAACTCCGCAAGCGCGCGGACATCGTTCACTCATGTCGATGTCGACAGCATTCCGACTTTTGGAGCGTACCCTGCCCTTCCGAATTCAAATTTGGGACAAGCTGCGCCAGATACTGCAGTGAACAACGCTGAAGCGGTTGCACCGTCTGCCGGAGACGAACCTCCTGCACCAGAAAACATTGTACCTCAGACACCTCAAGTGTCCCTGACATTCCTCCTCCTCTCTGGTCGAAGGCGGACTATGTCGTTCGATCCAGTAATAACAATTGGAAGAGTCAAAGAGTTGGTGTGGAACGCGTGGCCTGCAGGTCAGGGTTCTAAATCCTTCAGTCCCGGATTTCACTGTTATAACCGTTCCTACCCATAGATTGGCAAGATGAAAGTCCACAAGCCCCATCGCATTTGCGAATTCTGTACCTAGGCAAGATTCTGCAAGATGAGGACACTCTTACTCGTGAGTATACTTGTTACCCACGATGTTTTGTCTTGCTCATACGGGTGAATGGCATGATTACAAGATCTTTCATTCCCAACTTCCCTATCATCAGATTCATCTTCCCTGCCTACAATCGTTCATCTTTCCATTCGCCCGTCCAACATCTCGACGGTTGACGATACTATGAAGAAGAGACGCCTTAGCAATGCATTTACCCGCAGGGGAGCAATAAACACCGACACAGAGATCGCACACGAAGGTGCCGATAATACCGTGGGATCGGGATGTTGTTGTGGATGCATCGTTTGCTGATGTGGGCAGAGGCTCAATTTAGAAAATTCATCAGTTTGGACTTGAGCATGGCAATCCAAGATGCCTCGAGTTGTCACTAACAACATGCAGGAGAACTTTGTTGATATGGAGGACTGGCTTTCTTTTACGATGGTATCTTTCGCGTGTTGCTCGAGCCAACGGGTGGACATATAATTTACTATTGCAGTTAATTCATCTGACCACTTTTTACACATTTCACCTTCAATTCACCTATGACTATATAGTACTTACTACACATGAAGCTTGCAATTCTGAATATGAATCTCCATCTGAGTCAGCAATGGATTGGCCTCGGAGCCTTGCGGCAGGAATTTGTGGCAAGTACGTACTAGGTACTGAATTGATTCTCCAAAGGTTCTCCCGATTTTCAGCAAGTACCTGAAGCGCTGGCTGATAAGCCAAACGCACAAATTTGGACCCATATGGACACCGACTACCTTATAAAAGAACATCATCTCCGAGCGGAGATCCGGTCAACTTCGTAGTATCTACCTGGCATGTTATGAAGTCTGTTATGTCCGCTTAACGGTGCCAAACGGCTCTCTCTCCACTCGCCATTCCCTAGCATGGGTAGGGCAGTCTCATACAGGTCTGTCGCAATCGTCTTGGCTGCCTGCGCTCTAGGGGTCACCCTGCGCAATGTTGTATTTGCACCCCCCGATAGCAATATCCAGGTCATACTATCGTCACTCGAGTTAGATTCTCCCACGTCTTCACACCCTCCCATCTCCCTTGACTATTTTCCAGAGGATGTTCAACTAAACCCGGTTGATGCAACAGTAGACACCAGCGAAGTGCAGGAGGAACTTCAGCCCCCTCCGAGTCCACCTGGTGATCACTATTACGGTGATGACGGGTTGCTCGTGGTCAACCCAAACGGAACCCATCCAATTTTTGAGCTTATAGAGCGAGCAGAGGAGGCTTGGAAAAAAAAGCTTGGCCGCGCAAGCAAGACACTAGGCGAGGCTGTCGCGGAATACAAACGAAGATACCACAGGCCTCCTCCCATTCACTTCGAGAAATGGTACGTGATCAGCATGGAAACCAAGTTGAACGAGCTTCATTGAGAAATTTCCTCTGGGCTTATAGGTGGGACTATGTAGTGGAACACAACGTCCAACTTCCAGACGAATACGACGAGATATACCAAGATTTGGAACCTTACTGGGGTATTGATCCCCTGGACTTCCAGCAGAACATAGAGCAATTAGAGGCGCAAGAAAATACTGTCGTTATTGCAAAGACAGAACAAAACTCCTTCATCGAGGTCGTCGACTACCATCTACCACAAGATAGCGTACAAATGCTCATTGATCGCATTGACAATGTGCTCGAATTCCTCAAGGATATAGAACATCATCTGCCTCCTTTCCGTGCTGTTTTTTCGCCCCATGACAATCCCAGCATGCTATCGGATTATGGTATCAAATCCATGGCTCTTGAAGCGGCCGCTGCTCGTTCCAGTATGTTCTTTGTGACTGTTGCGCTGCAACGAATTTTGCTCACACGGTGTTAAGCTCTCAAACGGAGTGAATTACCACCGGCGCAACGGTCTGGATGGATCTCTGCCTGCAATTCAGGTTCTCCAGCGTGGCAAACTCCCATCGATCTCGATAAGCCCCTTGAACCCCCATCTCGCAAAACCTTTATTTCCGACCATCGCCTCTCGATGGACCCGTGCCTAAACCCATCTCTTCTCCGCAACCACGGCCAGTTCCTGTCGCATAATAATGGGCCGGATCCTCAGAGCACACTCACTCCGCGTTTTTCCCTCTGTGCGACAGTGGTTCATCATGATATTCGACCGGCTGTTCCTTATGGCTGGATTGAGGACCTTCCTGACTCAGACAACCCACCGTGGGAAGAGAGGGTGGACGAAAGGTTACTCTGGCGCGGTACTAATACTGGTATATTCCACGGTACTAATACCAGGTGGCGTCAGGGGCACAGAGACCATCTGATACAGTTTGTCAACGACATGACAGGAACAGCGGACGTCGTTCGTTCGCCTCTGAACGAATCTGAACTTGTCGGAGAGCCTGTACCATTGCGCAAAGCATACCTCAACCCTGCATTAATCGACATTCAATTCGCTGGAAAGGCAGGTTCCTGCGCATCGGAACTCTGTGATCAGCTGGATAGACTTTATGACTGGAGAAAAATGCAGACGCACCAAGAGGCCGGCCGTTATAAATATGTTTTTGATGTTAGTCGGTCTTTTAGATTCGATGACTATGTTTGATTAATCACCACTTACAGATCGATGGCCATGGGTGGTCAGGACGGTTTAAGCGCCTTGTCACATCAAACGCCCTTGTATTTAAAAGTACTATATACCCTGAGTGGTGAGTACTACGTCTCGTCTGATTTACGCGCAACAAACAAATCATCATGTTCGTAGGTTCATGGATCGAGTTGCACCTTGGGTGCACTATGTGCCTGTACAAGTTGATCTGTCTGATTTGTATGATACATTCACTTTCTTCCGTGGCGGACTTCAAGGAGAAGGCGCGCACGAAGACTTGGCGAAAAAAATAGCAGCTGCAGGGCGCGAATGGAGCAAAAAATACTGGCGGCGGGAAGATGTAACAGCATACACATTCCGGTAGGATCTCTCTCTTTTTCAGAAGGCAATCATCCTTACCAGTTGTTTTAAGTTTATTTCTCGAATATGCACGCGTCTCTAGTCTTGACCGCAATGCAATGTCATACAAAGAAGACTTATAGTAGTACTCTGTAGTGTAGCCTATTATTTATTTATCAGAAGATCGAAAGCGAGCGTGCCATGCAAGTAGATGGAGTGTATCATAATGGGTAATCCCTCTTGACGATTCCCCGAATTTCACGATCCCTCTCTTGGATCCCGTGAGAACCGGTTGCAGCTGCACAACGAAGTGCTTTGATGAGAGATGTCATTGATTCCCTCGATCCAGATTGTTTGTCTAATTGTCACTAGCCACTAGTCACTGCAATGTCCAACTTTGAATGTACGTCTAGATACCTGTGCCATGGTTTGTCACTCAATTTTCGGTACAGTAGGTGGCAGCGCGCTATTAATATATGTTGGAAGCTGCAAATGGGAATAGACAGGAAAGTTGCGTGTTGATGATTAATATTGTTGTCGAAGGAAGAAGTGAAGAGAAGCTTGATAAGAGTGCGGTGGAGATTAACTCAGCCACAGTTGCACAAGTAGTTACCCGCGTCTGTTACGGTGATGGACAGGGGCCAGTTGATGGAACATGTGAACAGAACAAACGGGTAGTATTAGCAAGTGGGAAGTGAGCAGATTTATTCTTGTGCCCAACTTGAAATCACATCGTTTGCCAGAATTTGTAACCAGGATGAGTATTCATGCGACGCAAGGAATCTATAATTTGATGTGGCACATGAAGAGGGGTCCTTCCTTCGAGACACCCGATCGCTAATGCGTTATGGGCCGATGATCAACAAGATGCAATACACAGCATCCTACTATCACACCGCCTGATTGTTCTTCAGTGACAACAGCAAGGTGTTGCCCTTGGGTTGTTTGTGTTGGCTGTCCTTGTATCACAGGGACTTGCGACCCTTGCGCGCCATCCGCAGCTTGATCTTGTTGCGTCAAGTGGTCCTTCTTACTGCCGCTCGTACCCTGCATAGCGGCGGTCACTTCTGCCGCTGACGGAGGGGTAATACCAAAACCCTGGAATTGGGTTTCAATGGTAACAAAGAAGGGCAAATTTAGCGACATCGTAGAAGAACTCACGTCGCCATCGCGAGCAGGCAATGGGACGTGTGGAAATTCTGACGGAAGATAAGTTGAAATTCCAATACCGTCGGGGCTTGAGCGGCGTTGCTCGAGGCGCACCTGAGGGTCGAGTGACGAAGTGCAAAAGCCTGACAGATACCGTAGGCTATGGAAAAATGAGTGACCCTGAACTGAGCGATGAGGCATGCGGCTTGTGTCATCGCCCCAGAAATCATTACCCTGGATCAGTTGTCAGACTAGCAAGAGCTCAGGAAAGCCGAAATTTCGTACTGTGATATCTTGTCAAGTTTCGTTTGTTGATATGCTGCTTAGATACGAGAGGGACATCAAAGATCTGATGAGGTTAATGAGTACTGAAGGACCAGACTAGTTGACTCGCGTTTCTTGGTCAATGGTCGAGCTGGGCGTCCCTGACAACGAAGGAAAAAGGTGAAATACTCAAAGCAAATCTTGCCTTGAACTTCGCATCAATCTTTGCATCGCCATCATGCGCACTCTAAACAGACCCTTTGGAAACCCATTTGAAAAAGATCACCACAACGAAAAGTATATACGCACGCCAACGTTCTGCATTGCCATTCTGCCGTTGGAGTGCTGCATCCAATCCAATACTGGTAATATTTTGTCCGCCACAGGAGACACCATAACAGCAAAGAATTGATCAAAAGAGATTCACTAACTAGCTGATTAGTAACCGTGACATGGTTGAGGTTCCAGATACGAACTGAGCAGTCCTTGGATGCGTTGATAATAATGCGTTTCATTCGGGGACAGACATAGGGATCTGACAGCGTTGGTACGATCCTGAAGAACGATCTATGAGGCAAGCCGACGGTCAATAGACAAATTTGTACTGGGTTTACCACTATGAATTTGGATCAATGGATGTCTAGGAATCAGAGTAGCGTCACGGTTTAAGTCGGGAGTTTTTTCAAATGGAAGCTTACATAATCAAGCTTCGCCTCGCGGCGAGGCTCATTCGAATCGCAATGGCCGAGGCGCCTCTTTGATCATGCACATGGTCCAGCGCAAGCGAGTAGAAACTTTATCATAGCTCTATGGCCAGCTGGAATTGGTCGCATGCGGCCCCTTCGTATCTATGTCAAATTAGGTTACCCCTGAGGCCTGAGGGAGCAAAACACATATATACACATAGTACTGTGAAACACTCTTTCTTTGAAAAAAAAAGGCTGGTTCGAGATTCTTCTAGGAAGTCAATACCTTGGAAGCTTTGTTAAGTGATATACGAGCGCGCGCCGTGTGATCATTGAGTTTGTGTCCGAGCATCGAGTCTAAGTAGCTTACTATAATGCTTTCAAGTTTAGATGACGGACTCATATCCTGTTGTAAATGATCTTATTAGTATAGGAAATACTAGAGACTTCAGCTTACGCATCCGCTTAGATATTCCAAACATGCATAAAGAATTCATCATCGTTTGTCATGTCGTTGACTGTGAACATGATGCATCAGGTATATGAAACGCCGATTATCTGTATCACTCCATTGCAAGGCTTTAATTGGAAGGAGAGTTGGACCTGAGAATGTGGTGTGTCGCGAATTGACGCGCGGGAACATGTTGTTCGAAAAGGACGTCAAGCCTAAGATATTATAGATCACTTCAGAGGAGAATGGTGAGCGATGAGACTGAGGTTAACTGACTCGTCAACTGTACGATCCTTTGTTTCTGGAATGAAGTACCAGGTCCAGATTGTTCCAGTAAAAGCCAGACCGCCAAAGATAAAGCCAACGTATCCACCAAGATTTGCCTGATCTGGATTGACGCTGAAGAAGAATATTTTAGCTTAACTATGAGACGGCAAAATAGAAGAACTTGCAGATACGGGACAACAATATTCACGACCATACCAAACAAGGAATTTACCCAAATCCCTAATGCGACAGTCTTCGATCGCAGCTTAGCAGATGATACTTCAGCAAAAATGACATAGCCTAGGGGGCCACTATCACCCAGCCCGTCAGTCAAGATCAACCTTACAGCAGCAAAATGACTCACATGCTAGTTTGATATATAAAATTGTATACGATTGTCTAGGGCAGAAACATCAGTTAGTTCTAGATGTGAGCCGCCCTCAATGAAGATGCAACACACAAAGGCAGCTACCGTCCATCTGGCATTCTGAGAATGTGATATCGATATAAAACCAATCAACAATAGCACTGTAGTGCAAGTAAGCATTCCCCAGAAGAATACGGATCTACGACCGAATCGATTGACTGTATAAAATGTCAGCAGGTTGCCTACAATCTAGACAAACATTATTCAATGTTAACGAAGAGCGAAACAACAGCCAAACGCTTACGCCGATAGCTGTCACCCCGATGCCCAAGTTGAAAGCATTGGTATTAGCGAAACCGGCAAGCTCAAAGAAGTATGTACTAAAGCCCAGAACGAATACGACCCCTTTCAGATATTCAGCGTCCTTGTGTTGACACCCGTTTAGTAGAAACATACCAGCGCCTTGCTGAAGCACGAAGACCATTGTTGCCACGACAGTACGTCTGAAGTTGACCCCTGTTTTACCCCAATCAGAGTGTAATCAAAAAAAATTGGTAGAATGGAACAAACCCCTGAAGCAATCGATGTATCTTGCGCTCGCCGCATATGAATCTTCGAGCTCAATCGTGTCCTGAATTTGCTGAAGTTGCATCCCTGCATCGATCGTTGGACCACCAAGTCGCGTGATGACCTTCCGAGCATCATCTATCCTTCCTTCGCGGACGAGCCACCAAGGAGATTCTGGAGCGAAAGGCAGGCCTACAAGAAGGGCGACTGGGAAGATCCATTGGAGCGCGCTAAATGGAGGAATAAAGCTGAATATAGGGCAAGGAGTCGAATCACTTACAAAGGCAAGCGGTAAGCATAAGCATCAGTTCGGTTGCCTGTTCCACGAATTACTCCGTTCGACATGCTATGCTTCCTGTTGAGCAATGTACCAATAAAGGTGCATGAGGAACACACAATTGACCCACTAAATGTGACATGCCGTGTAAGAATTCGAGGATAAAATTAGGCTGAAGATAAAACTTACAATCTATCCACAGATTAACAGATGCAGTAGTGATCCCACGTAAAGCGAGAGGTGAAACTTCTGCACAGTATGATCCAGCACTTGATACGAACATTCCTACACAAGTAGGCTAAGACAACGAAAAGCTGAGTGGGCATATTTCAAACCAAGTGAGAGGCCGTTGATCAGTTTGCCAGCTAATAGCATCCCGTTGTTATGAGCGGGAGTAAGGAATTGTAGCAGAATCCCAACGATAGAAACCAAACAAGCGACAGCGACGGCACCACGTCGCCTATCTCGTATGAGCAAGAGGATCTAAATCTCCAGACCTTCGTACGTACCCGAAGAGTTCCGAGATATAACCTAAAGAAAAGGCTCCAGCCATGCCACCGATGGAGCTGACACTGTTAAAGGCACTTTGCCATGATGCAGCAAGGACGTATTGTTGATCAATCAAGCTCCCGAAATCCCTACGGAATGAAGGGACGCTCAATAAACCACCGCCGACCTAATAAAAGATCTAGACTATCCTGACACCGTTCCACCCATCAATGGTTGAATCACCTACCTGAGAGTCATAACCCCACAACAGTGCCCCCATATTAATAAACAAACACCATGCAAAAGCGCGCCAATACGTTCGCACAGCCTGTGCCGGAGTGATGGCATGTTCAGTTGCAGCAGCCTGCGCTAGCGTCGTGAGGTTGCCATAGGGAGGTTTCGTCTCAAAATCAGCAGTTGCATCGACTTCTGAGTGCGTCACTTGAGCTGATTTCTCGTTGACTGTGCCAGTCATGATTCTGTGTGAAGTATATGAGGTCTCACCCCGATCGTTGATCGGTTTTTATGCAGACAATCCGGCGCCTGTGGTCATGTCTGTCATGCTGGGAATAGAAGCCGTGTTTTAAATCGCAAATCGAAGAGTAATACAACGAGTTACCTAGGAACCAAATTCGGTCTTGAGTGAGGCCAATCCCAGTGGTAAAACCCATCAGGCTGCTGGCACATAAAAGAAAGGTATTAACATCGTGTCCTTGGAAATTTGCATACATACACTGTTCAAAGATACATGAAGGTCGGCAATTGAACTTGAAGCTCTAGATTGGTATAACGTGACCCGATACGCTGGTGTCCATCTGCACACATGAGCATGGTACCAGTGTCACATGAGGAGTAAGTATGCTGTTTACTTGTGCATAACAATAGTACATTGATCTGTCTGTTATCCATCTAAACATAAATGCAGTCGTAAGTTATTTTGGTCATCTCTAAGTCATAAACAGTCACGAGTGAAGTGAAACTACGCAGGCTACACTGGTGGTATGCCCCGGTGACGCCACTTCTTGAACATGAGTGGCCATGAACCAATGACGGCAATTGGGGCTGCAATGAGGAGCATCACTATTGCGCCCCACCCATTGTTATCGGACCTTTGGGTGAATTTCCCACTGTCGCTTGTCATCGAGCTCGTCGTTGCTGCTGTAGGATTGGTGGATGTTGTTGGAGTAATAGGAGTGGAAGATGGTAGAGCGGAGGTATATGCACGAACATAAGAAATGTTGAAATATGCGTTATCATATCGAGGACTTCCAGGCCCGACTACGCAGTCCTGGTACTGTATCACAAGCGTTGAACATCGAATAGCATATTCGGCTGTTAGCACTCACGCATAGGCCTGTTGGACCTGAGTTGCCACACGACGCATTATAGGATGCTCCAGCACCTGCCCTACATGTAACATAATCATGAAGGTTCCGTGCTATGAGGTATGTCAGGACTCACCAGCCTCCGCAAAGAGTAATGTCTAAAACCAAGTTCTGCGGGCTGAAATATTGGGTAATATTGCAAGTGTTAGAAAAATAACTGGCATGCGGAATCCCCCATTGAGCGACGTCCATCGAAGCTGAATCAGCTTGATCGATGGAGGCGGGTATGTCAGGGCGCTGAAAAATATGTCAGCACATTACAATATTTTTCAAATCAAAGGGTGCCGCACACTCCAGAACCAGATACTACAAGTGATTGTTAGCCCTAAGGACGACAACGATATGGCATGCGCAACTACGTACAAGATACCAGAGACATCAAATTGCGTTGCCCAAACCCCCCCACCGGCTGCCGCAAAACCGCTTCCATAACTATTCGGAGAAGTTTCCGTCACTGTGCATCCAGAGGGTTCAGAACAGTCAGTCGTTGCACCACTTGTACCAAGTTGATATTCTGATCCATTATGAGTGCATCCTGGCGTGGTGTGAATACCAATTTGGTTATCGATCATCAAATTGATGCCCTCGATGATATCTATCTCCCCATCCTCCGGCCAATTCGGCCCTGCAAAGTCGCGTCAACAAGCGAAATCGAAGCCAACAGCAATACGCGCACCAAAACTCCAAAATGCGGGCCATACCTTACATGGATAGATCAGATGCTAACGACAAGTAAACCAAGCCTCCATAACATACCGAGCATCCATATGGCATGTGACTGAGATCAATTATCCAAAGGCTTCCGACATCATACGTGTCTCGAGTGGTTATGCGAACCTGTTGAGCTTTAATGAGTACTGAGTGTTTGCCTCCTATATTTTGCGCACTGAGCTACGGTTCTGGCCCATAGCCACGTCTGTTGTGTTGTCCACTTTGATTATGGCATTCCCTTGACTGTCTACGTACGCCAGCCTCTGACTTGTTGCATAGGACTCGTTGACCCATATGACATTACCTGCATTGTGTTTTCTACTGTAGCAGCATATAAGAAATGACGAATACGATCCTCACCTTGAGTCGTGTTGTCATAAGCGCCATAAAAGTCCCAAAGATCGAAGAAGTTCTGTCCCGAATATTCGCGGACGAGACTGTAGCCCTTCACAGAATATATATAAGAAGCAAAGATCTCAAACACAAGCCAGTGCTTCATGGTCACGAAGTGTGAAAACATGGGCAGAGGAAAGCCCGAGGGCATTCATTTAAACAGAAATCTTCGAGTGGTCGGGCGAGTAGCCGCGCTACCGGCTGGAGAAGGGGAGGTTTGGAGCTCGAGACCCTTTGGGATGAAATATTACATACTTAACCGTGCACTGTGGCTTTCGGCGACTCACCCGCATGACTGAATCCGAACAAACATGAGGTGCGTGATAACCTGTAATAGCAGAAGCGTGACCGATGCATGCACTACGTGACGGTGCTGATATGTGTCACAGCCCTGCGTTGAACCTCATGTTGACCTCATGTCATGTATTCTCAAACTTGGTCCCAAAGCCAACCGAAGCACTTAGTACTAGTACTAGTGACTGGTCTAAGTGCGATAGGTAGTCTGGCGCAAGCTTGAACTTTTTTTCTCTTACGCGGACACTCAATACTTAATCTTCATAGCGACGGGTTCAAGATTCAAGGCTGGAACAATGCTGTCTTCTAGTTTTCCGCCTCGCAGCGCTGAACTCGTTCAAATCACGGACACTGACTTGGATGTCCTGCAATACGATGTAACATCGGAATTGGCTGATGCTATCATTGGTGGTTTGTTGTTGATGCACAGCTGCTTAGTACAAGTACAAGCGGTATGATGGATTGCATGATCACATCCGCAACCACACCGTTAATATCAGGCTTTCCCAACAGGAGGCAGTGCATTCTCTACATCCCTTGCACCGAGGACATCAAAGAAATTACCGGTAACACTGCCAAGCACAGACGTGGTAGTATGACAGGCAGTCCGTGAAAATAGAAACATATAGTCCCATCACCGTCAGCCCCTGCCGCTAAAGTATACACTTCATCACTGCTAGTATTGACTATGTGGGGATTCTGGTGGGTGTGCACAATTTCGGATCAAATACCATGCTGTCCTGATGGTGATGCATAATACGATATCGCTCCGCTAATAAAAAGAGATGTTGCTTTCAGCTTCCATTGATATTCAAGCCACTTCGAACTTCTTACCTTTTCCGCACTATCTATTCGCCATGGAAAAGCCCTCGACGATGTTGATTGAGCAGCTACAAAGCGTCCACGCACGTCAACGAAAGGTCATTCAACAACTTCAGGCAGACAACGCCAGATTGCTCAGCGATCTCGTTGAAATTCGTCGGGAGAGAGACGCTTTCCGAGCGGAGGCTGCGAAGCTTCGCAAGGAGCAGGCGGAACTACACAACCAACTGGATGAAACACTATCAGAGTATCAAGATTTGAGACGCGAGCGTCTTCCTCTTTCCCGCGCATTCAGTAATGCGTCTTCTTTCGGACGGCCATCAAAAGCTAATAATAAGGTGAGTTTAAGTGGTCACAGCGATTATGCGGCTCTAAGTCATTCAATCAGGCGATACATATTTTATCAGCGTTGACAGGAGATGAGGCGAAAAGCCCAACTCTTGATTATAGCACAGTCAGTCGTTGAGTCGTTACCATCAAAACATGATTTCATCATTTTTCGCAGGGGATGACCCACAACAGTCAGAACTCATATTCAAGCCGTGAGTTGCCAGAACCCGTAATAACGGACGAGCCCCAAATGGATGAGCCTGTTCACCGAATTCTGAAGCAGCCTACGGTCGTGGTGCCCGTTCCAAGGGCATCATTGTACGCACTCAACATGAACCGTTGAATGTGCCATGGAAATGACCTTATGCCGCCAAAATGAGACACATCAGCACATGTAATGAAAGACGGTGCCAAGGAAATTTGCTTGCCCTGTGTCTTATTGTTGGGGGGATATGTATCAGAGGACAGTATTATCTAACGTGTTAAACTTAGTACTTATGTTAGGACATCAAGATCGCAACGGTGACCCCATGTTGTAATGACATAATTGCAAGAAAAACTTGTCAACTGATGCTGTCGACCTTAGCTTCACTGCTGGCACGAAGGTAACGATTTGCACTCACACCAAAACGACATTAAGTGCGAAGTTGGAATTCTGGCCCATAACAAGCTCAACGTTAACATTCGTCGATTGACGTTGCTTGCTTATCTGAGAGTCACAGGTGGGAAATTTTGATTGTCCTACTTGACCAAATTGCCAATACCTTGCACCAAAAGGCAGATACTAGGTGGCAATTTGCTGGTATCGCAGATATCTTCTATTCGAGAGGGGATAGGTTATCCTACATCCCATGGTACTCAGCACATAAAAGCAAGGCGTCTTGATATAGCCCTCTTCAGATTTATTTGACCCTTTGTCACATCCTCACAACAATGCATGTCCCCTTTATGCTCGCCGTTGTTGCTGCCTTAATAGCATCAATATCTGCCAGTGACACGGACAGTGAAAAGTGTCCCATCTTTTGCATAGCACAGTCAACCTGCAAACACTGCACCGAAGGAGTTTGCGTGAGCACAGTAGCTTATGTCCTGTATTTAACTGCTTGACTCACTGACTGGCAGGCAATGTTTGTATGCTCCTAGTGTGGTAGTGAGTCGTGTTTCTGCTTTCACATCAGCACAGAATGGTTGATGGCATGACACGTAAGCCACTAGTGGTGGTTCCTGGGTTGATCAACAAATTTGCTCTGAACAAGCTATGAATGTAAAGAGGATGCAAAGGTCGATGTATCTCGTAGCCTGAAAACATAATTACCAGATAACCATGGAGGCAGTCAAACCACCTTTCGAGTGGGCGAGGATCAACGGCCAGGAACATTTCTAGCTCAAGAGAGAAGATCAAAATTATGCTTACGGAAGCTCTATTTACATCACTGGAATCCAATCTGCCCCTTTAGCATACCGTCGCGTCATTTGGATGAAGATGGGCTGCCCGCAGAGGGGTCGGCTGCGATATCATGTAAGTTGTACCAGCCTCAACCTGCATTGGTGTACTGCAGCCAACTTTTCCAAAATTATATGCGCTATATCGCCAAGTTCGTACTTCCCCGTAACATAGACTTGGTCCTGCGGTCTGGTGAATGACCATAATTTGTACGTAGAGCAGTCTAGATGTATTCCAAATGCCACTCACAGGGGGAAAGACATAGGTCGACCACACTTTGTGATAGGCTGGTTGAATGCGGGCCCCAAAAGCGGCCCATTTTGCCGCGTCCACTGTTATCCGTGATCTTTGTTAAAGTGATTGTTTCAAAATCAGAGTGCCCTTGATCATTAATAAGAACGCCGGCATGCATTGGAGGTTTCGACGAGTGACATGGAACACGTTGGTCATGGAGGGCGAGATTGCGATAGCATTCATCTGCAAGCATGCTATCAACCTCTTTTTGATGGACAGACAACGAAATCGCAATAACAGATGTGTTCATAATCACGGTTTTGTCCTAACCAGCGACCATTGGCTGGCCCTGCATCAGTAGCTTCACTCGGTGTGTGTGTAACATCAACTCACGGAATGCAGGTCTAAGTTCTAGCCAGAAACAGTGACCGAGTCGGATACACCACGAAATTGGATCCATGCGTCAAATAAATAGGCTGTGTCTCATCACCACTATCATGATCGTTATCCTGATGCGGTAGTGCTTCATGTGCATCTGTTCCACTGACATGGATCCTGGGCTGGCTATGTCAAAGTGATATCATGCACCTACTACGTTCGGATCAAGCCCTAAAATTCCTGAGAGCTGGGTAGATTGCCAAAATTTTTGTCTCCTGCAGAGGAAGGGAGTGAACCGCAGCTTGAACTTGAAGGCATGGGAATAGTAAAGTTCGTTCGGGTCATTCAATCCAAATGTGGACAAAGAATCCCAAACAAACGCGCTTTAAAGTCGCGTCGCGTCTTCAAACCGCACTTCTTCTATTTCATTACTCATTTTGCATCTTGATGCCGCTATGGACACGTCTACGTTGTCACATCAGCCTGATGTTCATGCTATCGCAAGGGAGCAGCTCGGCTTTCCGAAACACGTGAAGGTAAGCGCATGTTGATTGGCGCTCGGTTGTGCGGTGTCGTTTGTGTGGCTGGATATATTTCAGGACGCGTCTGTTCCCAAGTCTTATCTCACTGCGCTTCGTCGGCATCTAGACATTGATCCATATGACACCAACGTACGCTTCTATCAGATCAGAAGCCACCTCACTCTTTAACGACCTCATTTACAGTTTAGAATCACGTTGCAGCCAAAGACAGGATGTATGCGCTCCTTGTTGCGGATGTGAAGTTTCGCTGAATTAGGTTTACAGATGGCGTGGTCACATGCTTGGAGCAAGCTTGCGCTGCTATCAATATTCCATTGAGTGCGAGATCTGGCCGCTCGGATGGCAAAGCAGATGGTTTTGGTAGTTTGGCCAATTATACGGTATGGTTTTGCATGTGCAAGTCTCTTTGCGTATGAACATCGCCTCCTTAGGTCCATGCCAGTACAACGAAGCATAAACAGGCGAGACTTTTGCGCGTCAAAACGCTTCATGCTAGGAAGGCGATCAAGAATGAAACGGTAAGTAAAGTCGCGTTTTCTCCTAACTCTATCATGACAATGATTGCGCAGTTACATGTACTTGTGTCAGACGCCGCCATTGATGCAAAACCGCCACGAGGTAGTTTGTTGGCACAACTTGATGCAAACCTGAATGTAAACGGTCTCTCCGGCCCAAGCACATCTGCGCGACGAGCCCCAACATTGAAAGCTCTCGCGCCATTGCCATTGAGGCGCGGAACTATCGTAAAGCCTGAGCCGGCTGACGCTGTCATTCCTCGAAAGCGCTCGTCCTCGTCTCTCATGTTTCTGGGTGCGGATAAAGAGGAAGACAATTCTAGTGTCTCCGCTCTCCCCGTATCTAAGCGCACAGTTCTTCAACCGCCCAAGGCGCTTCTGGCGCATGTCAATTCCAACACGCAGCTTTCGCAAGGCCACATTCCGTACAGCTCGCAGATCAAAAGGCTGTGCTTCCTGTGGTCCACCAGCCATCCTTGCACCGCAGTTTTGATGAAACCAGTTCAAGGATCACCAACATCCAGAACATCCTTAGCTCTCTATCCAAGCCTTCTAAATTGACAAAAGACAGGACCGTCGCTCAAGGACCTTCGGCTATGGTGTTCCAGGTCCCTCGCCACAATGACAACGCTGCCAGATATCCTTATACAACTCTTAACCGCCCTGTGGCATCGGGATCACGCGCTCGTCTTGACGTTGCTATAGAGTCGGACACAGATTCTGAGGAGGACTGGGAGCTGCCTGATATCTTGGGTGGTGCTGGAACTCGTGACGCACACTTTGACGAGGATGGCGATTTCTACGGAAGAGGTAAAGACTTGTTTATCGGACCGAGAGCGAACCCGGGCGAGTACGTCGCGAAATCTTCTTAAATGAGTGTGTTCTAATGTTATTATTTCTACACTGTTCGCAGTATTGACAAGTTTTTGATCGCTGCTGGCAATGCGGAGCAATTCGATGGCAATGCCAGTGTTGACAAGGCCCTGGAAAAACTTGGATTGAAGAGTTTGTACGATCTGCTTCCCGGAATGGCCATTTCTTTGTTGGCTCACCAGATTATCGGTGTCGCATGGGCGTTGGAACGCGAGAAATGTAGTGACAAGGGAGGCTGTTTGAGCGATGAGATGGGCTTGGGCAAGACAGTGCAGATAATCTCGGTGGTCGTCGCCAACCCCTCCGATGACCCTAGATGCAAGACGAACCTTATCGTTGCTCCGTTGGCTTTGCTGGACCAATGGAAACTCGAGATCGAGATGAAGACTACCAACAATTTGCAGTGTCTAGTTTACCATGGTACGTTCAGAGTTGTATGTGGGTTTCAACTCCATCAAAATCTCACCTTTTTCATTGAGGCTCCAATAAACCCCGCAAGAAGACCGACCTGATGAAATACAACGTTGTGTTAACTACTTATCATGTGCGTTTGAGTGTGATATTCTCCATCAATTATTGACCCTGGGTCTATAGACTCTCGCCCTAGAATGGCCAGACCTGGAGGCGGAAGAAAAGGCCAAACAGAAGGCTCAGAAGCGCAAGAAGACCGATTCTTTCATAGAAAGCGATTCGGGGGATGATAGGAAATTTAAGAAGAAAAAGAGAGAATGTGAGCCACGGTGATTACTGTGGACACCTAAACTGACTTTTTGCAGTGGGGCTTCTCTTCCAAGTCCAATGGTACCGTGTTATTCTTGATGAAGCACAGGACATTCGCAACCGGCGCACAAGTAATTCTTGCCACGTTTTACCCTCCTATATACTCATGACTCTGCAGGAATATCTCGTAGCGTCACCGATCTTGACACGACCTACCGCTGGTGCCTTACAGGGTGAGTATCTCGGCCATCAAGACCATTATTCACTAATTTTTGGACAGTACTCCTATCATCAATGGCCTAGTTGATGCAGACGGGTTATTTCGCTTCCGTCCTTGGTACGATTGGCACGAATTTAATGGACACGTCTCCATGATCGAGAAAAAGAATCGTACGTTAATGTTCGCCTACGATCGCACCTTCACTTAATCACGCTCTGACTACAGCTGAATTGGCGAGCAAGAGACTCCAAGCTATCTTCACATCAGTTATGCTGCGTCGCAAGAAGGATTCAATGTTAGATGATAAGAAACTCATTGAACTTCCCACCAAACACATAGAAATGGAGAAACTAGAGTTTTCCAAGGAAGAGCTCGAAATATACCAGATGGTATGTTCTGTAAGTGTGTATATGCGTCCCGTTCATTACCGTATCTTTCAGGTCGAAGCTCGCTCCCAAGCTAAATTCAATCGTTTTCTCCGTGCCGGCACTGTCTTGAAGTAAGTCACCTGCTGTTGAGAGGGCATTTAAAAATCTGATTTACTACTTATTTAGAAATTATCACCAAGGTATTGCACCATTGCACCGACGCGCAATTGTCGTTAACCACTTATTTAAAACACAGTCCTTGTGTTGCTTTTGCGTCTCCGACAAGTGTGCTCCCACCCCGCTCTTATTCAAGAGACCTCCGAAGCCCTTGTTGCAGCAGATGAGTTGAATGGCGGGCATGACCTCAAGGCCGAGCTGGCCCGCACAGCTCGACTGATGTCATCAGATTTTGTGGCGAAGCTAAAAGCAAAGTATTTGCAGTGCGCGCTGGCACGTATACAAGCAGAAAGAGAAGTATGTTTCTCCTGTCAAATGGATTTCATGATGTTTACATGAACGCACGTAGTCCCTAGATGCCACTGCTGATGGTGAGGAATGCCCCATCTGTATGGACACATTCACCGAGGCACGTGTTACGGCATGCGGCCATACATTTTGTCGTGAATGCATTGCCAACGTCCTTAATACTCCCTTTGTCCAAGACGCGGAGGACCCTCGTAAATACCGTAGCAATGAGAAGCCTTGTGAGCCAACCACGTAAAACTTCTTCTTACCACACTCATTTGTTTTACAGGCCCTAGCTGCCGCGCTCCCATTTCTGCAGATACTATTTTCATCCGCGAAGCATTCGAACCCATCGATGCCGAGTTGTCGGGAGATGTGTCGACATCTTCCGATGACGAGATGCCTGAGATCTCTGACATGATGCTTCGGAGATCGATGGGCAAAGATAGGTCCAGGCGCATCCGTAAAAAGCGTGCTGTGTGTGACTCGGATGATGAATCTGAAGATGACGATGAGGACGACGACATCAGCGATTTCATTGTCGAAGATGACGAGGATGAAGAAGAGAAGGATGCCAGGCGTGACATCAAGAAACGTCTGAGAACGCGCCGTGCGATGGTTGTCGAGTCTGATGATGAACTTGATGCAGATGAGCGAGAAGTGGTCATAGGTCGGAACCCCAGGAAGGTGCCTGCTTCCATGGGTCAAGTTAAAACGATGTCGCGCTTCCTTCCTTCTACAAAGATGAACGTAGGTTGTCGCATTGCGTTTCCAAAATCGTTCTCAATCCCGTCTCCTAGCACATGATGGAGCATCTAGAGAAATGGGCCAAGCAAAGTCCTGGTGACAAGGTACGATTCGACTTTTAAACAACATAATGGTCGTGGCGTTGATGACATTTGCAGACAATAATCATATCGCAATGGACCGAATGTCTCAAACTTGTCTCCGACTTCCTTGCGGAAAAGAAGATTCCCCATGTCAAGTGCGAATCTTCTGATGACTTCGTGCCTGCCTGCTTACCTGAATCTATGTCATCTTTCGGTTTAGGTACCAAGGATCGATGAGTCGCAATCAAAGGGATCAGGCCGTTCGAGTGTTCATGGTGGGCAATACTGCGCAGGTCATGCTTATGTCCCTGAAATGTGGAGGCGTTGGGTTGAATCTGACAAGAGCCAATCGTAAACCTCCCCAGTTTTTTTACATCGCTGCGTTCTGACTTCTCACAGGTGTTATTTCACTGGATCTTGGCTGGAGCGAAGCGATCGAAAGCCAGGCGTTTGATCGTGTCCACCGTTTAGGTCAACAGAAAGAGGTCTTCGTGCACAGGTTGGTCATTGCCAACACTGTCGAAGATCGTGTTCTTGCTCTTCAAGAGCGCAAGGTAGAGCAAATCGTACTCTATCTGTACTCCACTAATGCATGACTTCAGCGAAACCTTGCGGATGGCAGCCTTGGTGAAGGCTCCGGGAAAAAAATTGGCAGTAAGTATTCATTATGAGTTTTCGACACGGTGTTAATGAGCACCTCTGATTGCAGGGATGAGTGTCCGTGAACTAGCAAATTGTACGTGCCGTATTGCTGTTTCCTGCACGTTTGCTCACGCTTGGCTAGTGTTTGGTCTCGACCATCGAGGCAATCTTCTCTGATGAGAACCATATAGGACCACGACACCCGAAAATTTCCACCCATTGTGTTAGATGTGTCTGCTTCATTCTTTTCCTGCTACTGGCGCCGTTGTAAAATTGTTCTGGCGGTTATCATTATTCTAATTCATCGGACTTGTAGGCTTATACCTCGCAGTTGTTATACCTTAGATCTCGTTGGTCTTTTGCAGTCCTCAGTAAATAACTATTAGCCTATAATTTCTAAAGTTTCATGTTGCAGTTCATGTATTTATAAATCATGTGAAGCTACGCGCGTAGTTGGCCAATCTGAATTGTTCGTCGTTCAAGCTCATGAAGCCACCTTGTGCTCGTTGCACGCAAAGTTTAGAACACAGTCAAAATTACTACTCTTACCCTACGTACGCTATGGATGTTTGATGGATATCGGCACTGTCAGAAATTTACTAAAGTGGTTGCAATGACGTGATGTTGACATGCTGTTTACATGCCATTGAAATCAATTGAAATGCCTCCTGACTGTGGTTCGCCAATCACAGAGAATGGGAGCATGGTGGGAGCAAAAGGGAGGCCCGAGTTCTGTGATGTACTACGAGCTGAGTTGTTTGTGTTAGTTAATTCCACAGTGATTCGGCCCGAGCGCTCATGAAGCGGGCTCCTTCGACAGTTTGTGGCACAAGTCTATTCAAGCTGTGGATATGTTTGTACTGCCGCAATGGGTGTGGATTTAAATTGTGGATGTTTGCAGACCACATTCCGCCACATCGGGTGTCCATAACAAGCACCCCACTTGTTTTGTATCCTCATCCTATACAAGCTTGTCAATCCCAACGACCGACACTATCTCGGTATTAGAGTGTCAAAGATAACACTACGCAGAATGAATGACGCACCCTCCCATCACGTCGCGGACGCATCCACACACCTGATCCTCACTACATGTCTGGGGACAGCTGACATGTACGAAGCTACGCTGTGTAAGCTCACTCGTGCAAAGTTGCAAAAGCTCGCAAAGGTGTGTATCGCATTTTTCTCTGAATGCTACAGAAAATAATTAGGAAATAGAAAGATAAAATCAAGGCTAACATGAAGAGCGAGACGATCATCCAAGAGCTCCTAAAGCTCTACAAGGCTGTTCAGCTACAGTAGGTCCCCTTCATGCTCGGCGTAATGAACCGTCCTGATCATTTGGCTCAGTCAGGATGAAGGGAATGAAGAGCACCTGAGGAAAACTGGGAGAACTAGCATGCAAGACCACCCTCCTTCTGAGCCAACAAGAAGAACTAGCGGAGAAATACCTCTAGTCGCGGGTCCATCAACACAAATCATAGACACACTTGTGGACACAAATCGTGAGTATTATGTATCACGTCGGAGCGCAAAAAACTGACATTTGTCCAGTTGATCATCAACCCACCCAGGAAGGTTCTCAGAAATCTGCGCT